>SJYC01023020.1:0-82785 GCA_006408675.1 Madoqua kirkii | reverse complement strand
CCCCACCCCCCCAACACACACAAAACTCAGGTGAAGCTCCAGCCAAGCCCTAAACCTTGGTGAGGGTCCATGTGAACAAAGGGAATGATGGGCCTCTGTTCACTGATCCTTTTGTCATCTCTGCATCACTGCTAGCAAGGCAGTAGTTTGAGCTGGGGTCTCTCTTTGGAAATTAGATTATCTAATTAGTATGATGTTTTGTTGGATTCCTGCCCCACGGCTGGTGTTTGGCAAAAAGTATGTGATTGTTTTCTAGCCTAAAAAAAGAAAGAAAAAAAAAAAAGAGTCAATGAATAAATTAAGGAGACTTGGCTTTGCCCAACCTTGCTCCACTGGTCCTGTTTCTCACTGGAAGACACTCACAAATAAAGGAATAACTCACTAACAAATAAAGAGTTTCTTCTCCAGATCTGAGCTAGAAATGACTTCTCTAATTGAGGACTTCCCTGGTGGCCCAGACGGAAAAGCATCTGCCTACAATGCAGGAGACCCAGGTTTGACCCCTGGCTTGGGAAGAGCCCCTGGAGAAGGCAATGGTAACCCACTCCAGTACTCTTGCCTGGAAAATCCCAGAAATGGAGGAGCCTGGTGGGCTACAGTCCATGGGTCCCAAAGAGTTGGTCAGGACCAAGCGACTTCACTTTCACTTTCAATCGACACAGAAACATCCAAGCAGCAGATATTTTCACATTCTGAGCACCTTGGGTTTAGTCACAAATTATACCCCTCTTGGTTTCAAAAAATAAGGGGTATAATTTTTATTCTGAAAAGAGGCAGATACTGTTGTGTTCCCGATACCTTAGGACGGCGCCGAGAAGGGAATGTGGACACAGCATGTCACTGTTGATGAAGAGAAAGGGGACGCCAGGGGATAGGGACTCTGTATTCTCGAGCTCAGAGACCACAGAATAAAAATGAGAACCAACCAAATGCCTTCCTTGCCTCTCCAGTCCATGCTAACCCAGGGCTGCCTGTCCACAGAGTCAGTGTGAACTTGGAAAGCTTCAGATATTTCACAGGTAGGTCAAAGCCATGTTTTCTGCTGCAGCAGGTCAGATTTTCAGCATGCTGTCCCCAACCCCAAGGCCCTTGAAAAATAAGAGAGGGGCCTGATTCTTTGATGGGCACAGTCCCTCCCCTCCCCAGACCTGGGAGTTAAGTGTTCCCACCCTCATCCCTAAAAAAAAAAAAGAGTCAATGAATAAATTAAGGAGACTTGGCTTTGCCCAACCTTGCTCCACTGGTCCTGTTTCTCACTGGAAGACACTCACAAATAAAGGAATAACTCACTAACAAATAAAGAGTTTCTTCTCCAGATCTGAGCTAGAAATGACTTCTCTAATTGAGGACTTCCCTGGTGGCCCAGACGGAAAAGCATCTGCCTACAATGCAGGAGACCCAGGTTTGACCCCTGGCTTGGGAAGAGCCCCTGGAGAAGGCAATGGTAACCCACTCCAGTACTCTTGCCTGGAAAATCCCAGAAATGGAGGAGCCTGGTGGGCTACAGTCCATGGGTCCCAAAGAGTTGGTCAGGACCAAGCGACTTCACTTTCACTTTCAATCGACACAGAAACATCCAAGCAGCAGATATTTTCACATTCTGAGCACCTTGGGTTTAGTCACAAATTATACCCCTCTTGGTTTCAAAAAATAAGGGGTATAATTTTTATTCTGAAAAGAGGCAGATACTGTTGTGTTCCCGATACCTTAGGACGGCGCCGAGAAGGGAATGTGGACACAGCATGTCACTGTTGATGAAGAGAAAGGGGACGCCAGGGGATAGGGACTCTGTATTCTCGAGCTCAGAGACCACAGAATAAAAATGAGAACCAACCAAATGCCTTCCTTGCCTCTCCAGTCCATGCTAACCCAGGGCTGCCTGTCCACAGAGTCAGTGTGAACTTGGAAAGCTTCAGATATTTCACAGGTAGGTCAAAGCCATGTTTTCTGCTGCAGCAGGTCAGATTTTCAGCATGCTGTCCCCAACCCCAAGGCCCTTGAAAAATAAGAGAGGGGCCTGATTCTTTGATGGGCACAGTCCCTCCCCTCCCCAGACCTGGGAGTTAAGTGTTCCCACCCTCATCCCTTCCAAGGCCAGCATCTAATTTCAAATGTCCAGTCAACCAATGAACAGCATGTTAGTCTCTGTCCGGGAGAGTGGACTTCTGGAACATCAACATCTCAGCCTCTGACTTAAGAGTCGAGAATTAATCTAAGCAGAGGAATGGCACGCTGTCACTGAGGACAAACAGTCCCAGCTTTGCAGATCTGCCTCATCTTTAGTTTGCTTTGCTTTATAATCTAAACTTGCTGCACAAACTGCAGCAGGTTATTTAACCCTTCAAAAACTCAAGTTCCTGAGCTGTAAGATAAAAATGATAAGAAATGCTTGGCAAGGGGGTTGTAATCCTTTTCGTCCTCACAACTAGTACTGATATCTCCCGTTCTGCAGATGACGACCAGGGGCACAGAGAACTCAAGACACTTGTCCATGGTCACACAGCCAGTAAGCAGCCAAGCGGAGCTCAGACCGGCTGTCAGTGGGCATTTGCTCTCATCACGAGGATCTTCTGTATCTCCATAAGGGGTTAGAAATGAAGGCCAATATTCATTTATTCATCCAACAATTTACCTTTGCAACACTCACAGAAGGAATGCTCACAGGAGGTTCTTAGGCAATAAAAGCAGCCTCTACTTCCAGGGTGTAAGAATTAATAATAATGTATATTAATAATATATTAACATATTAGTAATAATACATATCAGTTAATAATATATATTCTTCTTATGTGGAGAAGGCAATGGCACCCCACTCCAGTACTCTTGCCTGGAAAATCCCATGAATGGAGGAGCCTGGTCTTATGAGTTTATATATTTTATATTATGCTCAGTTGCTCAGCTATGTCAGACTCTTTGAGACTCCATGGACTGCAGGCTCCTCTATCCATGGAATTTTCCATGTAAGAATACTGGAGTGGGATGCCATAAATATATATTCATATTTATTTAGACTTAGCAGCAGCAGACTATATATTGTAGAGTTATAGATCTATATCTAGCACTGTGTCTAGTGAATATGCAGTAGGTGTGCAACAAGAAATCAAAGCTCATTAATAAGTCAGGGATCAAAAGGATGTGGGCCGGGCACCCTGGTGGGGCAGGCGGGCTGCCCTCCAGCTTTGCCCAGGGGGCAGGACTTCCGCTGAGACCACAGCTGAGATCCTGGGTTTCCTGGAGCTGAGCCAGATAACTAAGCAGCCTAATGATTCCAGCCCTTCTCAGGGACCTTCCTCCAAAGGCAGGAGAGCCTTTAAAATGCATGGGTTTCTGCTGGGCCACGCTTCCTGTTTGGAAGTCTTCAGTTGAGCACTTCAAAGAGAAGCTGCATCTGTCATGGGCTCCCAGCCCAGGCGGGGCCTTGCATCTCAGACTAAGAGAGGATGAGCCAGGTGTGGGGGACAGCAGGCTGCCGATACCTCTCAGACCCCAGCACAGCCCCCAGCAAGGCTGTCTGGGGGCTCCAGCAGCTGTGAGAGCCATTGGGAAGCCAGGTCTCCCCGTGGCTGTGTGAGTCACCCCTCAGGAGGGCTGGGGCACTCCACAGAGCCAGTGTGTTTCAAAACCCTGCTTCTGCCCAGTAGAGAGAACAGTACCCTTTTCTCTGGGCAAGGAAAGGACCAAATCAGCCACATCTTCAAAGAAAGTAGAGGCAGGTGGCAGGCCAAGGACAGGATGCGCCCTCTGGTTCAAAAGCATAGGTTTCAGAACCAGACCCACCAATGGCTGGGGCCTGGCTTGGCCCCTCTTTAAGCATGCCACATTGCCATCTAAGAAATGGACATAAGAAGCCCCAGTTCCCTGGACAGAAGGACATACATGGGAGACTGCACAGTGTCTAGAATATTTTTTTGATGAGAAAACAGTAGTTATGGGTGATCACAATGGGAAGATGGAGTTGGTGATGGAGAGGGAAGCCTGGCGCGTTGCAGTCCATGGGGTCGCAAAGAGTCCACACGGCTGAGCAAGTGAACTAAATGATGGGGAGAAGAATATTAGGAAAGTAATCATCCAGGCCTGCTGTAAGCCTTGCCTTGGTAAAGCCTCCTGTTACGCACTCAGATAAAGCTCATACGCTCACCTTTATGTAATGAGTGTCAGCTACTCCGTCATGCCCAACTTTTTGCACCCCTATGGACTGTAGTCCACCAGGCTCCTCTGTCTGTGTGATTGTCCAGGCAAGAATACTGCAGTGGTTGCCATTCCCTTCTCCGGGGCATCTTCCCAAGCCAGGGATCAAGTCTGAGTCTCCCACATTGCAGGCAGATTCTTTACCATCTGAGCCACCAGATATAACAAACACACACATACATATAAATATTGGTGGCCCTGGGCCAGGCATTGTTCTGAGCATTCTGTAAACACTAACTCAATCCTCATAATACCTTCACACAGTGTGTATCAGTCTTATGCCCATTCTACAGATGAGAACACTAAGGCACAGAGAGATTAGGGGACCTAGCCAAAGCTGTGAACTATAAGAGATAGAGTTGAGCTAGGATTTAAACCTAGGCCGGCTGCCCTGGAATTCATGCTCTTAACCAGAGCTACATCGCGCTGCTCCATCATTATTCTTGTAGACACTGCCTATGACATCCCCTCACCTTGCTGGGTAGAGCTGTTCTCTTGGACTGGAAAGGAAGAACTCAAGGTCAGCAGGGACCTCCTCTCTAACATCATGAAGCCCCCAAAACACCAACAAAGCCCAGCTCGGAGTGGGCTTTCAGCCAACCCTTGCCGACTGACCTGCCAAGACCTGCTGTGTCCTTTTTCCCCTTCAACCCACCCACCAAGCAGAGATTCAAAGAGCACACACAGCGTGCCTGTCCCTGTAGCTGGCGGCCTGCCCAATTCCCCTCCTGGGTGGCGCTTTCAAATTTGTAACCTTCACCCGCAGTAAGAAATTTATTTTCCATTGTGACTCACACACATCTAGTATATAAGTAACTGCAACAAAGGGCTCATGAAACAACATCTAACCTTATTACACAGGATGTACTTTCATGTCCTTTTTTTTTTTTTGCATTGGTTGTGACCCACTAAATTGATTTTATGATCCACTTATGGGTTGTAGCCATGACCTGAAAATTCCTCTTAGGTTATTTCAGGTCTAACAGGTGAACATGTAATTTCTGAGCACACAACAATCCTTCCTGAAGCTGGAAAGCCCTGTCTACTGCGTTTGAGCAGCATGGTGCTGTCACACTCGGGGGGGGGCACTCTGATCCCCGCTAGAGCCCTGAGCCTGACTGGAGCACTGAGATTGTGGAGACTGGGTACGGGCTAGGGGCTAAGGACCTGAATTCAAATCAGCACTCGTGGGAGGCACAGAATTGAGAGCATGGCTTCAGAGTGTGCTGGAAAAATGAGTTGAGGTCTGGTTACAACTTGGGTGGTTCTTAACCTCCCATAAGCATCAGTTGCCTCACCTGGAAATGGAGATTGTTAACATCCACTGCAGAGAGTGGCTGAAAGGGTAGCTGGGAGAGTGGATAGAGTATGGCTGGGTGGAGGGTTGGCAGCAGGCTGGGTGAGTGGATGACAGGGTGGGTAACTGAGTGGGTCAGTAGGTGGGGAGCTAGGGGGGTTAGCTGAGATACAGAAAGCACTCAGCAAAGGGCCAGAACCTGCAACACCGAACGGGTGCTGACTGTGGTGGTAGGAGATCATTGCTGCCACCTGATACCTGACCCAAAACCTTACAGCGCCTTCCATCCCCCTGTCTGTGTCTTGTAGATGCAGACTCTGCGACCTTCAGAAGAAATAGCAGCACTTCCCTAGCACATGGTTAACACTCAATAAAAGTCTGAACCAATTAAGCAAGAGGCTGGGGCTTATCCAATAAGTCACTCATCACTGACTGTTTTTTTGAAAAAAGGTGTTTCCTACAACCCACTCCAGGGCCAGTGGCCAGTAAAATTTGTTGCATCAGTTTCACTCATTTGATCTCATTTGACATCTCTGGACAGAGGACAATGCACTCCACCACCTAGGATGGAAAAGAGAGGGGCAGATTCCACCACGGCTTCCTCAAGATGCTTGTAAGGTACCACTGGTGACAGAGCTGGCCTTGCAAAGCCTGCTGATCCTTGCCTACCCAGGCTTCCCAGGGAGAAACAAGTGTCTCGGTAAATGGCTTATGCCCATGAAAATAACGAGGCTCCCTGTGATGAGAAACAGCACAGGACTGATGGGGTAGGAGGCAGGCAGGAAGTGTATTTCCACCTTGAGTTGTATGGTTCATGGGGCCCAGTGGTGGCAGGGACTCCTTAGAGGATGTGTACCTCTGAAGCCCAGAAAAGGAAGAGATGCCACGAACAGTCTACCTTGAGCCACAGCAGGCTGATCTCCCTGAAGCTGTACAGGGGAGCATTCACTTCTGTGAAAGACTAGTTAGTCACGACAGCACCATGCTTCAGACATAATTGCAGTGGTCCCATGTGGGTCTCTGTGGGTCAGCTGTGATGGAATTTCCATTACCTATTGTGTTTTGGTTACTGGAGGACAATGTGTGTTTGGAGAAGAGGGTGTGGTTAAGAGGAAGCACAAAAAGCCAGAATATCTTGAGTATCTGTAAAACCCATCTCTGATTTTAAAACTTCATAAAGATGATGAATTTCTGTGAGCTGAAGAGTCTTCTTGGAATCTCAGCACTGTCTGTGGGAACGGCTCCTGGCAGGCAGTGTGGGCTTTGAAATCCAAGTCTCTCCGGCAACAGAGCAGAGTGAGCTCCCCCAGCTTGGCCACTGAGAGTGGAAATAAGACCCAGGAAAGGGAGACTTTGTGTTCTGCTCACCTGGCCACCAGCCCTCGTGCTCCCAGAGCTGCAGACCGCGGTTATGGATATACGGGTACATGGCTTGTGAGCCAGGAATGTTCAAGTATCAACAAGGATAAAGCAGAATGACCTCATCTCTCTTGCCTTCCAAAGAGCAATGACGTGAAAGGGCCAGAAATCCCCCTGGGTAAACAGGTGCACCGGGTTACAGAGTGTCATCAAAAGGCCCATTCTCCCAAATGTTAGAGCTGGGAGGGGGAAGGCTACTTTAGGGACCATCTCATCCGGGTTTCTCATCCTCGGCACTAATGACATTTTGGCAAGATAACTGCGATGTAGGCATCTGTCCTGTATGTCTTAGAATGTTTAACAGCATCTCTGGCCTCCATCTACTGGAGGCTGGTAGCACTCTTCTGCCCTCCCAGGTTGTGACTACTAAAATGTCTCCAAACTTTGCCAAAGGCCTCCTAGGGGGCAAAAATCATCAGGGACTGAGGACCACTTATCTAGACTAGTGGTTCCCAAAGCAGATGAGAAGGAACATTTGTTAGTAGGCTCCTCTGCAACCCAAGTATTCCATGATCAACTAAGTTTATGAATCACTGCCCACTGAACCCCACTGCAGTGATTTACAATATTACTGGATTGGCCAAAAGGTGCATTCAGTCTTTTCCATAACATCTTATGGAAAACAAAGCTCTTTTTGGCCACCTCTTAGTATTATTATATTAAGGACCCTGACAAGTGCCACAGTAGGTAGAAACCTGTTTAATAACTTTAACTGTTTTGTAATCTTTCTCAAATAAGATGCTCTTATTATCTGTTTACATCTTTCAGAGCTACAGAATATCTTGTGAGATTTTTATATGTATATGTGTATGCAGGCTCAATACACCAGGCAACCTTTCTCCCGTTGACTAGATGAAGGGAAGCCATAAGCCAGTCTTGTTCCTAAGTCCCATTAACAGGTGTGGGGCAGAGCTACGCCTAGAAGCCTGGAGCCCTGAATCCCAGTCCACCTCCTTCTGCACAAACGGTTTGGATGCCAGTCACAACAAAAGTCCGTCTTCTCACAACCATGCCACAATATGGTTCTACCAACACCACTGAGAACGTCCACCTGGAGAGCTAAAGCTAGCGAATATCAGCACAATACTCCCCGGAAGAACAAACCAAGCAGGCACTTTCTGCAGGTGACGTCGAGGAGGACCTCACAAAGGTAACGGCCACAACCATGGAGGATACAGGCAGGAGCCAGCTGCTCAACATCACACCCACACGTGCCTCCCCAGCCCGCCCAAGTGCAATCCCCACCAGAGACATGTAACTCATCTCTGTCTTAATGCAGTGCACCTTCATATCAGGGCCGCCACGGAGTGGGCTTTGATAAAGTTTGGAGTATGCTAACCAACAAAGGTCAAGGGGTGAACCACCGATGTGCCTGGATTACAGTTCGCAGGTCACCGGTCCTCTCTGCCCTCTTCACACTTTCTTGGATCACATTTCATCTTGGCCTTCTGGGGCTGCAGAGAGAATGACTCCTTTCAGAGGCAGCAGCTTCCCCCTCCTCTGAACCATCCGCTGTCCATCTCTGCACTTGTACCAATTCTAAGAGATAAGATCAATTTCTAACTCATATCAGTTGACTCGGCATCCCTCCTGGAGGCAGTGTATTAAGGCACGTTTGCCAAGCAGATGTAACAACTGATCATTCACCCTCCTGGTGGTCTCGCTGCCCAGATTGAGCACTGGAGGGACCATAGATTGGCTCTCATTCTTGGATTGCAAAACAATCAAAATAATATTAAAAGGGAAACTACTGACGGCATGACATTCTACAGTTTTGCATGAAGATTGAAATATAATTGTACCTCGAGACCTCTAGGGGCCCAGGGATATTCTTTCAGTCCTAGGGAGCAGAAGAGGATCTCAGGGATTGCTCCTGGCCCTTTGTGAGTGGGGAGGGTTCCAAGCTGGAGGGAAGGCCTGGGACCCCTCTACTGGTTTACCTCGGCTCCAGCCAGTCTGAAGCCTACAGCAGTAACTGCAGGCCACTGAGCAGATGCTGAGGGCTCAGCCCCGGGGGCAGCTGCAGCCAACGGGTGTCTCAGCAGCTGCAACATGAATACAGCAGCAACTGCAGGCTGCCTGCAGCTTCCCCCCAAAGTCCACGCTGTGGAAACAGTCAGTGATGAGGGGGCCGGGACCTTGGATCAGAAAAGCACACAGCCAGCCCCTCCCATTTGCAGGATTCCAGACTCAGAGCCTCATCTTTACTCTTGCTTTCTCTTTCTTTCTCCCTTGTCAAGTTACTAGGGTGAGATCATGCTTACCAAGAAGCCAAAGGGACGTTGCCTCCTTTGGGCTCATTTACCACTTCTCACAAAACTCACATAATCACCTCCTGTTCTTTCACTTCATGAGCCTATTTTTATTGCCACTGTGCTAGGCGCTGGGCCTATGGTGGTGAACAAGACAAAGATGACCTGCTCACTGGTTAATCCTATTGTATTATGATACCTACAAGAAATTCATCCAAAATAAGTGGTGGTCCTCATTTAACTTCCTCATTTCACACCAGTGTAAATCAAGCCCAGTCATCCAGGGTCAGATTCAAAAAACTTTTAAAATGGGAAGAGACTTTGGAGATTACTTTTGGTGTCCCGTGCTTCCTGTTCTTTCACTTCATGAGCCTATTTTTATTGCCACTGTGCTAGGCGCTGGGCCTATGGTGGTGAACAAGACAAAGATGACCTGCTCACTGGTTAATCCTATTGTATTATGATACCTACAAGAAATTCATCCAAAATAAGTGGTGGTCCTCATTTAACTTCCTCATTTCACACCAGTGTAAATCAAGCCCAGTCATCCAGGGTCAGATTCAAAAAACTTTTAAAATGGGAAGAGACTTTGGAGATTACTTTTGGTGCCCCGTGCCACACCAAGGGGCAGTGGTGACATCTGGAAATAAAGAGACTTATTTGTCTGTCACCAATCCCTTTGGAACGTCACAGCCAGTAAAGAACCCTGGCTGATACAGGAGTCATAAGAGATGCAGGTTCGACCCCTGGGTCAGGAAGATCCCCTGAGGAGGACATGGAAACCCACTCCAGTATTCTTGCCTGGAGGCTCCCATGGACAGAGAAGCCTGGCGCGCTACAGTCCATCGAGTTGCAAGGGGTTGGACGTGACTGAAGAGGCTTGGCACCCATGCACGCAATCCCTTTGAAAGGCCAGTGAGAAAACAGAGCCCCACACACTTGAAAGGCCCCACATACTGTCCATGGGGAGGCAGAGCCCTGCCAGGGCCAGAGAGCAGGGAACCCAAAGTTTTTGACAGATCATCACCAACCGTGTCACCACCACGGTGACATCAAGCCTGAGAGATACCCAGTGTTTTAGCTGTCCCAAGCCTGGAGCCCAGGCCACAGAGATAATTGACATGCAGTCAGAGCCACAGCCAGCCAGACAATGCCTCCCTTTTGGGAAGATCACTAAATGTTTTATAGCACCAACATGCCACTGCCTCCAAGCAACCCATCCCTCATCCAACTCAGGACTTGTGTGCCCACGTCACCAGCTAGCACAAGCTTCTTCCTGCTTCCCAACCATACAAGCACAGCACATGCCTCGCTGAAGTAACACACAAAGGCAAGCCTTAGAGCTGTGTGGACCCCTGAGGAGGGTGGGGGACTAGCATAGCCTCTGATATCTGTAGTAACGCCCAGCTCTTAACTTCCGGACAACTTTCCCCATGGCAGAAGGACTGCTAGGAAATCAGCTGCACCAGGATCATCACAAGTCCATCACTCTCTGCGTTAAATAGTTGAATGATCGTGTGTTGAGGTCCCTGTGAGGAGCATGGGATGACAAGGAAGCAAAAGATGATGCCTGGGCTTCCCCTGCTCTCCATAACTAGAGAAAAGTCTGAGCAGCAACACAGACCCAGCACAGACAAAAATAACTAAATCAATAGAAATTGTTTACAAAGAAGAAGACGGTGCCTCCACCTTCAAGGAACTATCTGGCTGGTGGAAGTTACCCCAATGTGATCTGTCAGTGGTGAGGTCAAAAATGGAGTCGAGGTCAGCAGCTCAAGGGATCCCCAGGAGAGGGAGTCAGTCGGTGCCTCCTAAGCCACTCACACCTGCCCACCACACACTCTGCCCCACTTCCGTGCTACCTGCGCCATTCACTTCTTAAGCTTTTTCTTTAAGCAGACTCATGTTTTTAATCAAATATATCTCAATGAAACCTTAGCACAGTGCTATATGTGAAAAACTGGTGTAAGTCGTGAAAAAAATAGAAGATAACTTTCAAACTAATCACAATGCAAAATAAAACCAGGTCACGAGATTCCAGCCGGATGCCACTGTTGACAGAGGCTCTCAGCCAAGGCTGACCATGCCTTTGTTCAAAGGGGACAAGGCAGAGTGTTGAGAAGTCTTCAAAACACCAAAGTGATAAACTTCCCTGGTGGTCAGGTGGCTAAGACCCCGAGTTCCCAATGCAGGGGGCCCCAGGTTTGATCCCTGGTCAGGGAACTAGAACCACATGCTGCAAATAAGAGTTTGCATGCCACAGCTAAAGACCCCACATGCTGGAATGGAGATCGAGGATCCCATGTGCCACAACTAAGACCCAGCACAGCTAAATAAATACATACATATTAAAAGCAAAACACCAAACCGAGATACTCTATGTGTGATAATCAGGACTGGAAGAAAAGTGAAAAAGGACTCTCTTCTGCCTGGTGATTCAAGGTCTTATCTGTGTATCACTGGAAGTACCAAAAGCACCCACTGTGTGCTTCCTGCACTTGGAGAAACCCTGAAGCCTGAATTGTTTCCATCAACACCTAGAATCAGTAATATCATACGTTTATGGCTTAACATCAAAGTCAGGCACGGGATGTCAGACAATGCTCAAGCAACACTGGGTTGCTGGTTGAATTAGGTTTCCAAATTTTCTGCCCTCGCTCCAAAGTTAAATATATCCCATGGGTTGCAAATCAGGACAAAAAAGACCAGAGTTGAAAGAGAAAGAGCCCACCTCACCCAGCTGGCAGCAACAGAGTGAAGAATCATCAGTCTTCAATTGTTTGGGACCCAGAATCCAGAAGGAAGAGAGCTTTTCAAATGGTTTTGTTCTCAATTTTAGACCATGAGTGGAATTCCATCAGAGGACCCCCAAGGAGTGGAGGCAGTGAATCAGTCTTGGCAGGTGCAGAGCATGTCTGAACCAGGAAGAGAAGGCAGATCTGGATCCTCTAGAGGAGACTAGTACCATGACCCAGTCCAAAGTCCATTCCTAAGGAAATTAGGAAGACTCCAGCAAAGCTGGCCTTCACAAGCTACATACCCAACTAGAGAAGAGTTCCCAGAATTCTGGGTAGAACTGGGCAAAGAGAACTCAACCAGTTAAACCAGAGGCTTACCAAAGTTAAAAGCTAAATCAGAGTTGACTGTTTATAAGAAGATTCTTCCCTCTTGAGAAGCAATCCTTTGTAGGCTGAGCTTCCCTGGAACACTTAAGTGTTTGTTAACAGATTATTAACTCCTTGGCAGGTTCTCAAGCTCTAAAGAAAACTTGTAGAGAAAAGAAGAGGGAAGGATGTGACGTCTCTGCTCTGTTTGCCAGGCTTTTCGCTTGTGATTCACATCCCGTGCGTGCGTCCTAAGTCGCTTCAGTCATGTCCAATTCTTTGAGACCCCACAAACTGTAGCCCACCAGACTCCTCTGTCTGTAATGATGTCAGACAATGCTCAAGCAACACTGGGTTGCTGGTTGAATTAGGTTTCCAAATTTTCTGCCCTCGCTCCAAAGTTAAATATATCCCATGGGTTGCAAATCAGGACAAAAAAGACCAGAGTTGAAAGAGAAAGAGCCCACCTCACCCAGCTGGCAGCAACAGAGTGAAGAATCATCAGTCTTCAATTGTTTGGGACCCAGAATCCAGAAGGAAGAGAGCTTTTCAAATGGTTTTGTTCTCAATTTTAGACCATGAGTGGAATTCCATCAGAGGACCCCCAAGGAGTGGAGGCAGTGAATCAGTCTTGGCAGGTGCAGAGCATGTCTGAACCAGGAAGAGAAGGCAGATCTGGATCCTCTAGAGGAGACTAGTACCATGACCCAGTCCAAAGTCCATTCCTAAGGAAATTAGGAAGACTCCAGCAAAGCTGGCCTTCACAAGCTACATACCCAACTAGAGAAGAGTTCCCAGAATTCTGGGTAGAACTGGGCAAAGAGAACTCAACCAGTTAAACCAGAGGCTTACCAAAGTTAAAAGCTAAATCAGAGTTGACTATTTATAAGAAGATTCTTCCCTCTTGAGAAGCAATCCTTTGTAGGCTGAGCTTCCCTGGAACACTTAAGTGTTTGTTAACAGATTATTAACTCCTTGGCAGGTTCTCAAGCTCTAAAGAAAACTTGTAGAGAAAAGAAGAGGGAAGGATGTGATGTCTCTGCTCTGTTTGCCAGGCTTTTCGCTTGTGATTCACATCCCGTGCGTGCGTCCTAAGTCGCTTCAGTCATGTCCAATTCTTTGAGACCCCACAAACTGTAGCCCACCAGACTACTCTGTCTGTAAGATTCTCCAGGCAAGAACACTGGAGTGGGTTGCCATGCCCTCCTCCAGGGGATCTTACCGACCTAAGAATGGAACCTGTATCTCCTGGGACTCCTGTACTGCAGGCGGATTCTTTACCACCAGGCCACCAGGGAAGCCCTTACATACCCTATCTCCTTAAATTACCCCTCCCAGCAGGGTTAGGAATGATCAGCTCCATTTTAGAGAAAAGAAAACTGAGCACAGAGAAGTAAAGTAACTCCCACAAGGTCACACAGCTTCTACAGCACAAAAAAGCAATGGCTGTTTCTAGCAGCATGTAGCATGGCCTTCCCAGGGAAATACGATTTGCATAACATTTGCATTTTATGATGACTGCATACTAAAATATGCCTTCTGGCATATAATTCAATGACTATTTCAAAAGCACATACATACATTCTAAGAAAGCCATACACAGTAAAGATGACTGTTTGGAACGTATAACTTATTATGAGTCAGAAGTATCAAAAGAAAATTATCTGATTTTACCAGGCTAGAAAGGGAGAGGGTTCCTGGTGCCCAAAACTCTATCATTCCAGTCATATCCAACACACACAAACACACATACAGTCCCTCAGCTGAAATGTTCTGCTTGAGGAGATGGAAAAGCAAGGGCTAGATAGGTGTTTCCAGCTCAGCCTTGATGCTGAGCTTCTCCTCTGCCTCCAAGGATCTGGAACTTATCTGGCAAGCCAGGTGGCAGAAAGAGAGCTCCATTACCAAGGGTGGGCCTGGGATGCTTTCTGAGCAGGATCGGGCAACTGTATCCTTCAGGAGATAAACTCTGAACGTAGGATGGAAGCATTGTGTTATAAACTCTGAATGTAGGATGGAAGCATTGTGCTACTCAGAGGTTATCAGCTGGGGAAGGATAGAAGGAAAGGGAAAGAAAAAGACAGAGAGGGGAGGGAAGGAGGGTGGAAGGCAGGAAGTCAACCTAAAACACATTGTAAGTGGCACAGGGTAAAATAAGAAGAGCTTTTCAGTGAGTGAAAACATCTTTTAAATGAAAGATAGGGAAAGCTGCTACACTAAGCTGGTGGGATTTGGGTTGGTTTCTAAAATGTCAAGTTCCTATTAAATAGGTTTTTCCACAGGTAAAATTTGGAGTGAAAAGGTATAGGAACATTTGTGGATAGAACACTCAGAGCAACTCACCAAGGGCAACTTGGTTTGTGGTAATGCCACAAGACAGGCATATAACCACTTCCTAACGCAACTGTTTAGGCCCTCGAGAGCCCAAGCCAAGGCCCCCCGGAAGTAGACATGGGTTTCATAGAGATGGAAGCGGGCTTCTGGTGGCAGGGCCTATAAACCCACAGAGGGAGGGGTTATAAGATACAGAGCTAAGAGCCCTACACTGGGAACCAGGACCGTGCTCTGGGACAAAGCAGATGACCCTGGGCAAGACCCTTATATGGCTGGCCCCTGGCCACTTCCTAAAAGAGGCTACAAGCACCAGCGATGACAAATGCAAACGCTTTAACAAGCTAGGCTGGGGACACAGGATGGAAGGGGTCAGCAGGGACTATGGTGATCTAGAAAGCGCGTGCCCGGGCCAAGGAGGCAGCAGATCCAGATCACTGTCAGGTCCCATGTGGCAGATCAAATGCTGGGAATCCATACCTTCCTGTCGATACACTTAATCTTTCTGTTAGCATCTACTTTTTTCTTTTTCAGTTATAGACACCATGAACGTGGCGCAAACCCTGGAAGTGTTCTCTGGATTAGATGTTCAAAACGCCCTAGAAGTGTCGTGCGTCAAGTCGGGTGGGGATGTGTGCCCTGCTTTATCGCTGCACAGAGCAGACAGCGTGGGCTCCCGTGGCTCCTCCAACACGCCACTTCTGTTAGAGCAATTGACAAGAGAAAAAGGCACCAGAACACTTCCAGGTGGCTCTGTCTGGGGTCCCTTGACCCCAGGGAAAGGTGACAAAATGCCTGGCTGCCTCTGCCTCCTGACTCAGGCTGTGGCTGGGCATCTGAGCATCCTGCCACGGCCTGGAAGGGCCCTTCCCATCCTGCAGTTTGAATCCGTGGACCAGCTCAGAACTTCTCTAATAAGCATCAGCATCCTGCTTTTCTAACAAGCTCCTGGGTGATGCAGCTGTTGGTGGTCCCTGGGACCACACTTTGAGGAGCAAGGCAGCACTTGCATAACCTTCTTTATCTCCTGCCCCTTTTCTCTCTTCCTGAGGCCCACAGGCAAGTCTCCTCTGACTGCCAAATTCCTTTCCCTCTCAGGCCATTACCCTAGCTTTCTCCCCAGTTTCTAATAAGCCTTCTGCAAACTAGGTTAGATTGCCTGCCTTGATTTCCCTACCACCTTCCTCTCTACTGAAACCCTTGCTCTCGCTTCTCCTCCCATCCCACCATGTTTCTAGAATTACTCCTTCAGGTCCCTAATAACCCTCTGATTGCCTAATTCAATATCCTCTTTGGAGAGCCCATCCAAAAGAAGCTCTCTAGTTGATAATAACAATGATATTTATCAGTTGGATATTAAGTGCATCAGTGACTGTCCCAAGTCTTTGCCTAAGATGTACTTCTAATGCTTTATCTTATTCCCTAAAATATGTTCTATGATTAGTCTTATTTTTACAAATGAGAAAACAGGTCAGAGAGCTTAAGTAACTTGTCCAAGGTCACAGAACTAGAAAGGAGCAGAGAGGAGATCTGCTACTTGGGCAGTCAGCTACAAAGTCCTCACTCTCCCCCTACAATATATTATGAAATATTTCAAACACATAACAAGGTTGAAAGAATTTTACAGAGAACACCTGAATACTCACCACCTAGAGTCTACCATATAGATGGTATTAGTCACTCAGTTGTGTCTGACTGGAAACAGTGTCAGACTTTATTTGGGGGGGCTTCAAAATCACTGCAGATGGTGACTGCAGCCATGAAATTAGACAGCGCTTACTCCTTGGAAGTGAAGTTATGACCAACCTAGATAGTATATACAAAAGCAGAGACATTGCTTTGCCCACGAAGGTCCGTCTAGTCAAGGCTATGGTTTTCCCTGTGGTCATGTATGGATATGAGAGTTGGACTGTGAAGAAAGCTGAGTGCCGAAGAATTGATGCTTTTGAACTGTGGTGTTGCAGAAGACTCTTGAGAGTCCTTTGGACTGCAAGGAGATCCAACCAGTCCATTCTGAAGGAGATCAGCCCTGGGATTTCTTTGGAAGGAATGATGCTGAAGCTGAAACTCCAGTACTTTGGCCACCTCATGCGAAGAGTTGACTCATTGGAAAAGACTCTGATGCTGGGAAGGATTGGGGGCAGGAGGAGAAGGGGACGACAGAGGATGAGATGGCTGGATGGCATCACTGACTTGATGAATGTGAGTCTGAGTGAACTCCGGGAGATAGTAATGGACAGGGAGGCCTGGCGTGCTGCAATTCGTAGGGTCGCGAAGAGTCAGACACGACTGAGCGACTGAACTGAACTGAACATGTCCGACTCTCTGCAACCCCATGGACAGTAGCCCACTAGGCTCCTCTGTCCATGGGGATTCTTCAGGCAAGACTACTGAGTGGGTAGCCATTCCCTTCTCCAGGGGATCTTCCCAACCCAGGGATCGAACTCATATCTCCTGCATGGCAGGCAGATTTTTTATCACTAGCACCACACACGGGTTTACCATGAACATCATTATATTTCACTGTATGTATTGCTTTATCACAAATCTGTCTGAAAGTGTCATCTTTGGCTGTATTTGAAAATCAGCCTACAAAACATTTTTAAGGCTTAGCTCAGATGTTATAATTTCTGACCCCGGGTCCCCTCAACCTCACTGTTTCCTGGGGTTGGGATGGGGCAGCAGAAAAGGGGTGTTGATCCTGGAGGACCTGTGTAGCTCACCATACCACATGTTCCAGCCAGCCTCTGATCCCTCTCCTGGCACAAAGCAGGGAGAGAAGGTGTTTGAGAATAGTTCACCACCTTGCAATGCCTCCCCAGGCCCTGAGGGGTCTTTCAGAAAGTGGCCGGGGACCACGAGGACAGGCAGTGTACAGGGCAGGGAGCCATGCCTCCCTTTGGAGGCCTTTAACCTGTTCAAGTGGGATGAATGGTACCCGTTGGCTCTGATGCTTTTGTGTTTCCCAGATGCAGGAGGCCTCAGGCTCCATCACTAGACCCAGGAGCATGATGGGACGGTTGTTGGGCATTTCGCATCCCAGGGTCTCTTTGCACACCTCGAGGGGAGGCATTCCCATTGAACCCGCTGTGAACAATCGATGTGAATGATCCCCCTGGAGTCCTGTAGGCCGGTGGCGCCTCTGCCAGCCCCAGCTCATCTGCTCCAGGGAAAAGGTGTTCAAGCATAAAATAACAGCTTTCTCTCAGTGCCTCTTGCAAAGTAAAGCCCCCTCAAGGGGGCAGCATATGAAAAGAAAGGTCTCCCCTTGAAGCGCTGGAAGCTCAGTCCTGCTACCTCAGGCTCTCCATCTCTTCCTACCGCGTGACCTTAAGAACCCCCCCTACCCTCTCTGGGCCAGGGCATTCTCATCTGTACAAATTAAGAGGACACCAAATAAAACAAATAAACAAATCTGGCCCATCTACTCCGTCCATGGCAGTGGGCTGGGGCTGGATGGAAAGGAAATGGGCATACGAAAAATCTCAGCACACACTACCATGCCCTGTTCTAAGCCCCTTTTTGGCCTGTATTAACTCACTGGATTCTTCCAAACTCTATGAGGTGGGTGCAATTTTTATCCACATTTTATATATAGGGAAACTGAGGCACAGAGAAATGAAATCTTTCCTAAGGTCATATGGTCAGGAAGAGGCAGAGCAAGGATGAAACACAGGAAGCTGTGGAATCTGCATGGATGAGGCCACCACACCAGCTGCCTGCTGGAGAAGTCTATGACCCTCTCTGCACCTTCCAGCAAGCTTCAGTTCAGTTGAGGTGGCAGGACAAATACGAGATTTAAATGCTGATGAAATATTTAAATAACACTTTGAGATAATAGTGGGGAAGACACTGCCAGGCATAACATGATTAATTGCCAAATGAAAGTGTTCTGACAGAATTGCTCTAAAGGTCCAGAAAAAAAAGAAAAACGTGAGATCATTCCGAGATTGGAGGAATCCCAGGAGACTGGAGGTGAACTGGATTTTGCAGAATGAGAAGGATGAGAACGGGCAAAGAGGAAGTGAGAGGGGATTCCAGCAGAAGTCAAAATTTAAGAGGCAGCCCCCCACCCCAGTTCTGGAGAAGCGGAGAGCCCCAGATGACCGAAGGTGGCTTAGGAGAAGAGGGTACGATGCCGCTGGAATGAGCTGAGGCCAGGCCTCGGATACCAGGCTGAGTGTGAACTTGACTGTAGGTAAGAGGGAGCTGTGAAGGATAGGAGCTGTGGAGTGAGGATAGAGAGGGATCTTTACCAGAATGCCTTCAGGTGACACACAGCATATACTGGGGGTACTCAAGAGGGAACTCAATGAATCATAGACATTGGCCAAGGAACTCTGGGGTCTTGACAAAGCAAAGCAAGACCCAACTAGGGAGGGGGACACCTGAAGCCTTCTGCTGGGCTTTCTTTCCAGGGTTGTTAAGAACTGAGCACAATGGGCAAACAGGAAGCAAGCAACTACGATCCAAATAGCCCCCCAGGGTCACACCCGGTGAACAAAATTTTTCTACATGCTATTTTTAATCCTTCTGTTGACCAAAAACACACTGGGAAGAAATGAAGCGTGAACATCAACAAGAAATTTTCCAAACTCTCCTCTCTCCTATTAGCCACACGGCGGCCCTGCAGACTTAGCACGTGGCCCACCAGCCAGGCGGCCCCTTCTGGTCCAGGACAGGAGGATCTGCTTAATTATGTGCTGACTATAAATAGAAGGCTTGAGCAATAGGCTGAGATTTGTTCTGTCTCTTATAGCAAGCTAGAGTCCCACGGTTGGCCAAGTGAGGGTCCTGGGGGCTCACTCACTCCGTCAGGCCACAGGAGCGTAAGTTCGGAACAGCTTGGAGTCCGCTGCGGACTGGCCTCTGCTAGAGGAACCAGCAGTGGAGGGGACTTGGCCACTCACAGTTCTTAGAGGGGGCTGTGGGGGTCAGGAAAGAGGTGTCCCAGGAGACTAGAAAGGCCCATTTTCTCTGAGGTGTCTCCCTACCCATGGGGTCAAGACCTGGCTCCAGCGCCCACGAGGCCATTCCTCTTTGCTACCCACTGTGCCCAAGTCCAGCCTGCGCTCTGAGTCCCACCAACTCCCAGGCTACAGCAGCCACCCCAAGTGTGAATTCCCCAGACCAGACCCAGGAGGTGAGACAAATGAACATTCAAGGGCAGGGACACCCATCCTCGGTTCCCATTGCCAGCAAATGGAAGCCTGGCACCCAAGGCCCCCTTCCCCTCACCACCTGTGCCACCTCCCAACACCATCTCCATTATCACTCCTGCCCCACAGGTCCTCTCACCCTCCCAGCTGCTCTCTTGCCTCAGCTCCTAGGTTACCCACCCAGCCCCTACAACCTCAGGGGGCCCCAGGACTAAAGCCAGGTGAGCCTGGCCTGGCCTCCTGGACCCGCTGCTTCACTAGCTGTAAGACCTTGGCCAAGTGACTTAATCAGTCAGTGCCTCCATTTACTCAGCTGTGCAATGGGCACAATAGTGTGCGGACCTCCCAGGGTTCCTTATGAGGATGAGCAAGAGAACACAAAAAGGGTTTCTCCTGGAACCTGGCACATGGCAGGGTTCCCTAAGGAGAGTCACTGGCAGCTCTCATCCACATCTAGCATGCCCATGTACACCCTGACTCAGCATTGTGGGTGGCTGACCTCCCACCACCACCTCGCCTCCTCCACCAGGGGCATCGTAGGAGGCAACAAGAATCAGCACTCTGTACTTAGGGCTCCAGCTCCTGTCTGGTGAGAATCTGCACTCATTTCCCTAAGTGTCTGACGACTGCTATTTACCCCATCATTAACCCTCCTCCTGTCCCAGTCTGGGGAGGCTTCGTGTTGGGGGGGGGCGCAGTGGATGGAGCAGTGTGGCTCACTCTGCACAGGCGGCCAAGGTGTAGGGAGGATGTTCCTTCCTAGCACATGTTTGGTTTTCAGTGAATGTGTTTGCCCAGCCGATGCCATGACGACAGCCCAGGGTCAGCCAGGATCCTGAAGAGGACAGGTACGCACAGAGACATGGGCAACCAGGCAAGAGAAAAAGCCCTGGAGGCCGCCAGTATCTCATGGAGGGGCCAGACCCCCTCCCTATGCATGTCTTCCCACAGGAAAGGTGGTCCCAGCAGGCTCCTGCTGGTCTTGAAGCCCCTGCATCCACAGAGCCTGCCAAAGATACCTACTTCCTTCAGACCCATCACTAAACCCCCAATGGGCATTTTCACAGCCACTTAGGAGTGGTGGTAAGCCTTGGAAAATCCTTCTTAGGGTGCTTCATCTAGGTTGGACTTGATAAGAGCCAGAGAACCAGGTGAGATACCTACCCATCAGAGAGAATGACAGCCTCAGTTCACAAGGAATCAGGTCTGCCTAGCCCTGCACTGTCTCTGAGGTGGAACACGAAGGGACTGGGGTTTGGAATCAGAGACCAGAGTCAAATCTCAGCTGTGCCACTTCCTAGTTGAGTGAACACTGGTGATCTATTTAACCTCTCTGAGCCTCAATCTCCTCATCTGAGAAATGGGACCAAGAAAACGCCTTCTACAATAGGCTACTTTGAGAATACAAGGATATAATTTCGAAAGCTGACAAGCACAGAGCTTGCTTAATATGGCTGAAGACTTTCCTGCCTGTGGAATTACTGTGGTGACTTGTCCAGACTGCCTTCTGCTCTCGGGGAAGACTCAGTCCTGAGAGTCACCCAATGTTTCACCGAAGTTAATTCTCCAAGGATGAGCAGCAGGGAAGAGAGCGACCTTTTCCGTCTCTTCTTCAAAAGCTTCAAGCTGCTGGATGAAAAGGGGTGTATGTAGGTGGCCAAGCTGCTAGATCCTTAAATAGTAGCTAATGTCTTTGATTGGAATTAATAATGAAACAGCACCTGTTAGCTGACTCGGAGCCACCTTAATCTGCCACATGGCAGTTATACTCACTATTGTATCAGCTGGTTCGTGAGGTATAAATTGCCATGTGACATGCCTCGGTCATCTCCATGCTAAAGGGAGGATATCAGTCCATGTTCCCAACTGCTCTGGGGGTTATCCTAGGGGCTTCCCAGACAGTCCCAACAGCCCAAGGACTCCCTGACCCAGTGAGTGCTGCTGAAGCTGGAAGGAAAGCTAGGCAGCCTGTCCAAAGGCAAAGGCTGCCCCTGAGCGAAGGGAAAACCACCCTCCAAGGGTTCCTGACTTCCCATAGTGGGCACCACGGTCAGGGCCTTGAAACACCTCGCTAATTAGCATGGGGAATTCTCAGCTCAGGCCATGAGCAAAAAGGTCATCGTCACCGTTGTTCCCAGGTCAGGAGCAGCACATGGAAAACTAAAACGGCCCCAGGCCACACTGGGAGATTCAGTTTCTATAGCAACCCAACTGCAGCTGCAGGAGCACCTATGAGATGCCCAAGGCTTGCCTTAAACAGACCCACAGTGCAGAAACCAAAGGCAAAAACCACCCAGCAGTATTTAGAGACAGAGAACAAGCTTTGTTCAAGTTCAGAAAAACCACAGGGGAAAAAAAGGAAAAAATGTAGCGAGTATCTAAGAGTTCTATCAAGGCAAGCTCCAAGAATATCTTGTGTGCTGAGCTGATGCAGGCCCCATGGGTTAGCTGAGCTGTGTTGGGAGTTTTAAAGGGAAACAACCATTCAGGATCTTCCACAGAAAGATTCTCTCTCTCCCCCTCCTTCCCTTTCTCCCTCCCTCCCTTTCTCCCTCCCTCCCTTTCTCCCTCCCTCCCCACCCCCACCCCACAATCATGTGCAATGCAAGCACATATGGTAAATTAAAAATATATCAAGGTTCCTATGATTGATTTCTAGATCAGAAAAAAAAATCAGTGAAGGACCAATTTCAATAAGACCCTTTAATGAAAATTTCTATTTAACATTACCTTTGTATAGTTCCATCACTGTACCTGTAGAGAGATGTGTATAAGAGACAGGTAGGTACCTCTTGTGTGTGCGCTCCAGGTATTTGCTTTCTAGCGATCTCCTTCCTCCCTCCCTCCCCACCCCCACCCCACAATCATGTGCAATGCAAGCACATATGGTAAATTAAAAATATATCAAGGTTCCTATGATTGATTTCTAGATCAGAAAAAAAAATCAGTGAAGGACCAATTTCAATAAGACCCTTTAATGAAAATTTCTATTTAACATTACCTTTGTATAGTTCCATCACTGTACCTGTAGAGTAATTGTTATTTCAGCTGTGCAACGTTTCCTAAGAGAGCTCAGCATTTAGCGGGAGGGAGTGAGGGTAAGGTTGAAACCTAAGCCCCATGCAGGTACAAGCTGGCACACTTAGCAGCCAGCAGTCTGGCTCCCTGATGGCTGATACGGAACAGCTCAGGAAACTCAATTCCACGCGGCTGCACTGGGGACCTGCCTGCTGTCCACACGTCACTGTAATCATCAGTCAAGGCTGAGGGAAGTTAGCCACAAACAGGCCACCAGGTCACTCTAACTCTCCTTCATCAAATCCCAAAATAACACGATGGCACCCAAGCAGGGCCTCTGAGGATGCGCGAGAGGAAATCCAACTTTTTGGAACAGGGACTCTAGGATGTGGCCCTCATCGGCCAAGGGTCAGCACGGGCTGGAGAACCAGGGGAAGGCAGGAGGCTGGGGGAGGACCAGAGAAAGAGGAGAAGGAGAAGGATGAGCAGGAGGGACCTGGCTGGGTCCTGGGGAAGCTGTTCAAGGGATGACACTTCTGTTCTCACGCTCTTTCCTTACCGCCCCTGATGTCTCAACAGCCAGGCCAAGGAGACCTCCCAGATCACAGTGAAGCTGAACCAAGTCACCACCTACCAAGATGGTTTCATTCCAGAGCTGACTCAGGAATGAAAACAACCAAGCCATCAGGCCCAGACTTTCTTCGTCTGAGGGGCTTCAAGATGCCCAGCAAGTATGATCGCCCGGCTGGCGGCTTCTCCCACATGCTGGTCAGAGGACAAAGGCTGCTTCATAGCTGGGAGGTGGGGTGCTCTATCAGGATCCCCCCCACAACCTTCTTCAGAACAGCCATTAACCAAATGGGTGGCCAGGTCAAGGACATGCTCAAGGCCCTGGTCTGCTGCCCCAGCGGTCACCTCCACCTTCACTAGTGATGAGCCCTGAAAATCCAGGCTCTGCACCAGAAAAAGCAGATAACCTCCCTGGGGACCCAAGGTGATCAGGCTGGAGGACACGGAGCAAAGGCTATCCTGGGGCACTCGGGAAGACACATCTCGTAAAGGAGATGGGAACAACAGGCTTCAGAGGATCGCTAGAAAGCAAATACCTGGAGCGCACACACAAGAGGTACCTACAGGCCGTTTTGCAATGACGATCAGTCTCTGCCTAGACATCCAAGCCACGGTGACTTTCCTTCTGACTGTGGCTCCACGGGTGCTATTCTCCTACCTCCACGCCTCTGTCCACACCATTTTACTCCCCTGGAAGCTCGCCCTGTTCCTCCATGACAGCTAAAGGCCAAGGTGTTCTTCAGGGTTCAGGCAGAGCTCCAGGTACATCCTCAGCTGTGCCTGCCTGTGGGATGCCCTGGCTCTATCCCCACAAGGAAGGAAGCGCTGCCCAGCTCCAGGGAAGGGGGGTCAGCTGAGCCCATCAGGGTCAGCCTCAGTTGCAGGGAGTAACTTCATCCAAGATCATGCCCTTCCTGGGATCATGAGCAGCTAGGGAAGTGGGGCCCAGCCCTTCTGGGCCGATGGAACCAACTCCACTGGGCAACATTCACTCCGAGGACCCTGCTGGGCTGGCTGAGGCTTGGTGAAGTCCATATCACCCTCTCCTCTTTCCCTCTGGCCACTCCTGCCTCTGCCCCTCCTTTCAAGGAGTTGATCCCTAATAAACATCCTGTGCCAAGTTCTGTCTCCAGAGAACCCAGTCCACACCAGCGCCCATGCTCTCATTTCATGCCTGGCCATTATTATAACCTCGGTCTCTCCCATAGATGCTCAATAAACATCTGGGAAACAGATAAAAAAATAAAACGGAGAAGGCAATGGACCCCACTCCAGTACTCTTGCCTGGAAAACCCCATGGGCAGAGGAGCCTGGTAGGCTGCAGTCCATGGGGTCACTAAGAGTCAGACACAACTTCACTTTCACTTTTCACTTTCATGCATTGGAGAAAGAAATGGCAACTCTCTCCAGTGTTCTTGCCTGAAGAATCCCAGGGACGGCAGAACCTGCTGGGCTGCCGTCTATGGGGTCGCACAGAGTTGGACACGACTGAAGTGACTTAGCAGTAAACAGATAAAATAATTTAATCCACCTGTTGAGGGAGCTCTCACTGAGTCCACCCCTCTTCCGGTAGCTACTGATTACATAGACAAAATGCTGCTGAGGCTGACCAGTCAGAACACTGTTACGAGAAAAGGCCTTCCTCTGGCTCCCCCAGAATCACAATCCACCCTCACTCTTTCATCTCACACCTGCAGCCTGAGGACCACATGGGATGCTTTGGATCCTGGGATCCAGAACAGTGGTCAGCTGCACCCCCAGCCTTCTCAGTGATGGGCCATCCTTCTTTATCCTGGGCTGTCGACTTCAGTGGCATCTTCTCATCAGCAATGCTTCCACTGGGTGCAAACCACCTTGTTCACCATAACACTTGAGTAAAGATGGCGCGACAGCGTGGTAAATGTTAAAAAAAGTTATAATGAGAGATGCTGTTAAAACAACCCAAGGCTTAGTGTTACTAAAGATGTGTGCAGAGTTTTGAGTCATATAAATAGTAGGGTTTATGGTGTCATGCCTACAGTTTTGAGCAGGCTGACGCTTCAAGGGGACACTCGATGAGTGCCCATTCAAGCTGGCACTTCTCTTGCCTTACTCTTCTTAATGCCTGCTTTCTCAGCAATAGTAATCCAAGGTGTGTCTATCCCAATAATGGGGTGATGGTATCCTGCTACTCAAAGGGCCTGGACAACCACCCCAGAACACAAACCGAAGCTCAGTGGAACAGCTGCAGCTCCCCAAGCTACGGGAAACACCATCTCCTGCTTGGGGAGCTCACAGCATGGTGATTCCATCAGCTCAGATTTAAAAGCAATCTTGCAGAGAGGGACCAGCGCTCATCAGAATAAGCGGATTGCTTTTTAGCACGATTTCAGACTGAGGCTATGGATCACACATCACAGAGAGCAGCAATCCGTCATTCAACAAAGATGATAATTGTAACTGTGGCTCCCCCTGGCCAGTGGCTACCATCCACACACCCATTTCCTTCTTATACTATCCAACAAGGCAATTGCTGGCACACTCATTTTACAGATGAGGAAACCATATAACTAATCCACCATCACACATCTAGGCAGTAACAGCATCCAAATTCAAATTTAGGTCTTGGCTCTATCAGGGCTTACTTCTGAGTAGAGATAGGAGGAAGGGGTGCATTTTATTTTTCATTGCAAGTAAGTACTTCTGTGTTGTTTGATTTTTTTTAATAAAGAGCAAGTCTTCAGGTATTACTTTTTTAATCTTCAAAACATCAAAAGGAACTTATGGGTCAGAAAAATGGTCCTGTTTCTGTAGAAAAAAATGTATTATAATTTGACAGTATCTATCAACAGCTATAACATTTCCTTTTGCTATAATATTTCCTTTGCTATAATATTTCTGTTTCTGGAAATCTGTCCTGAAAAAATAAGCAGGTGGGGAGCAATATTATATGTAAAGATGTATTTATTCAAAGTATTACTTTTAATAACACACTGGAAGAAAAAACTCTATGTTCTAAAGAGAATAGAGATGGGACATCTACATGATGGGGTACAGTGGTGCCACTTAGATTACTGAAATATCAGAAGCAATAGGAGGAAATGTTCATTATGGATCTCTAAGGTTGTGTGTGTTTGTGTGTGTGTGTGTGTTCAATCACTCAGTCGTGTCTGACTCTTTGAAACCTCATGGACCACAGTCCCTCGGGCTCCTCTGTCCATGAGATTTCCCACGCAAGAATACTGGTGTGGGTTGCCATTTCCTTTTCCAGGGATCTTCCTGACCCAGGGATCGAACCCTCATCTCCTGCACCGGCAGGTAGATTCTTTACCATCTGTGCCACCAGGGAATAAAGTAAAAAATAAGCCTTAACTAAAGCTAATATATGCATTTCCTTCTCCACATCCCTCCCTCCACCCCATGGAGAGATACAGAATCATCTTTGAAGAGCAGATACTTTTGGAGAAATGTTTCAGGGATTCAGATGGATGGATGGGCAGAAAACTTTTTCTTGCATTTTATATCTTCATGAATTATTTTAATATTTATCGTATATGCTACTTACATTTTAAATAACAAATATATTTTAAAGCTTTACATATAGTATGATCCAATCATGCTTTCAGAATAACATTACATTTTAATAATAAAATACACCCGAATATGATTACTGCACTGCAGAATTATAGATGATACTGCTTTCGCTTTATGATGCTTTTATTTCCTGAGTTTCATATCATAAACACATAATTTTATTATCATAAAAAGCCTCTTTTATTTCAGCTTTAAGACAGTCTTTTGATACAAGGATGTACTGCCTCTAACAGAGCTTAGAAATTTCAGGGTGTCCCCAGTCATGTCCTGCCCCAAACCCACACTTTCCTGAGAGCAGAGGAGGAAAGGAGCCATCTGAGACCCATGGCAAGAAGCCAGCTAATGCAGCAGGTCCAAAGCCTTATTGGCTTAGCGTCAGATCCCAGCTGATGCCACTCCTCATCAGTCCTGGACCCCTGGAATATAAGGGCCACCTGACTCAGAGGAACCCTAGGATCACACAGGAAAGCATCGCTCTCTTTTTTTTCACCCTGAGCAATACCCTACCTAATGGAAGCCTGAGGTAATCTGTCCACCTGTGAGAGGTGGCATCAGCTCCACGCAAAGCACTGGAGGGGTCAAAAAGATGACCTTGACCTAGACCTCGAGCCGATCCTCAGCGGTCGGTGCAGACCAGACAGGATGTAGGAAGGCACGTAACTAACTCAGAATCCCAGAAATAAAGTGACCAGAGCCCTAACATCAGAGAGATGGGTGCGGGACAACCGGAGTTCAGAGAAGGTCACTTCCAGCCTGAAGCAGGCAAGTGGCTTCTGGAAGTCACGGCTCATGAACTGAGTTACACGCTAGGCATCCTCAGTCAGAGGCCAGGCGCCCACCAGCTTTAGCATGGGCTGTCAGGGGCCAGGCGCCCACCAGCTTTAGCATGGGCTGTCAGGGGCCAGGCGCCCACCAGCTTTAGCATGGGCCATCAGAGGCCAAGCGCCCACATGGGCCGTCAGGGGCCAGGCACTCACCCGCCTGGGCGCGGGCCCACCTGGGTGCTCACGTGCCTCGGTATGGGCCATCAGAGGCCAAGCGCCCACATGGGCCGTCAGGGGCCAGGCACTCATCCGCCTGGGCGCGGGCCGTCAGGGCCCAGGAACTCACCTGCCTGGGCGCGGGCCCACCTGGGCACTCACGTGCCTCGGTATGGGCTATCTCTGCCGTGTGGGGACCACGTGCTCTCGTGACTGCCCTCCCGTTCGTGGGCAAGGCTGCCAGCCGTGTCAGGGCACCTACATATTCACAGACCTGTGTGTTTGCTTTTTTCTCTCTTCCCAGGGCATATACCTCAGTTACAAGCCTGCAGTCAGCCAAAGCTTGTGTACTTTCACAAAATGTTTCTGAAATTCACAAGTCTTTTCACCACAGGGAACTAGGCCTAAGAAGTACTTTCTGTGGAACACCCCTGACTCTGACAAGACACCCCAGTTACTGCCATGTCTCCTTCCCACCAAAACTTTGCTAACAGCAGTGACTATCAAAGCACAGACTCTGCATTTGCTTGGTGCTCTGGACACGAGACGGCCTTCCAAGAGGGCAAAGTGCTCTTCCACTAATAACAAAATTCAGCAAGGCTCTTCCCCCCTCTCCCACCCCTACCTTGCCAGAAGGAGGAAGTTAGCAGACTCTGATCTCCCCGCCTGTTGCCTCCTCCCACCCCGTTAAGTCTGGGTCTCCCATGCAAAGGAGTAAATCTGGTCACATCTCAGACAAGACCACAAACAGGACCCCGGATCAGGTGTCAGATCACATGGAGGGAGTCACACTCGAAGGACAGAGTGAGGCGGCTGCACAGGCGGGCAAAGTGGTGACATTTAACCAGGTTCTTCTCTAGATGGAGACGGAGGTGGGAGCACACTTTTGGAAAAAGTTTATTAGACAATAAAGTAAGTGCGTTAATTTAATTGGAGTGTTAAATTCATTTTGATGGTGATGAGGAGGCGAGGTGATGATTTATTTATAGTCGACAAGGTTGTATTCCTCCAGCTACTGGAATAATTATATCTTTAGAAATGCATACTCATTGTGATACAAAAGCCCCTCCATACAATGAAGATGGGGGCCATCAAGGGGAAGTCCTGCCAGGGAAGCTGCTGGGGCACCACCATCCTCTGACAGTGCCATTGCTACAAGAGCTATTGGCCATCGGCCACCACTAACCCCAACTATAAATTAGGGACTGAATAATCTCTCCGTTCCCTTCTAAAGATGAGGCCTTTTCCTGGAGTAAGTATTTAGTCTCCATCTGCTTCTGTTTTCTTATCTCAATGCAGGGACAAAGAAGGATTCTTCATCTTGTATCTGATCTTTTGTTTTGGTTTTGCTGATTTGGGTTAAAGTTACAGCTCTTGGATTCTCTCTAATTAAGATGCTAATGAGGATGTCGGGCAATAATGGCGTCTCATTGAAGGGCTGGCAGAACCGAGTTCAAACCTGAGATTTGGGAAATATCCTTTATCACCCTGCAATTTCCTCATCTGGAAAACAGGGATACTGGCACCTGTCTGACTGGGTTGCTATAAAGACAAAACCTGGCTCAAGGGAAATCCTGGTACGTACTAAAAATTCATGGCTGCGACTTCAGGTGAAAGAAAGCTTACATGTTGACACTGGCTCCTTAATAACTGGTGGGTCCGGCTTGTTCTGTTTGTATGGAGACCAGGTTGGCACCTGTGACCACTGCTTGCATCTCCAAAGGCTCACAAGCCCTCTGCTTAACAATCCAATCAAAAATCTATTCCCAGGGATAAGCCACAACCTCATTAAAAGAGAAATTCCAAAACTCAACTTCTAACACCCACTAGGACACTAGAGGTATTCCCCACAATTCAAAGACTCCCCAGAGGAAGTAACAGGGGGTGTATTTACTTCCTCTAGTGAAACAACTAAAAAAAATTAGGTGTGATATTTGAAACAAGAGTTTGCAGACACTGGAGCTCAGAGAGGGCAGGACAGTGATCTCTGTGAAACAAACAAGGTGAGCCCATGAATACCCCAGCCTTCAGCCTGGGGAGTATCTGGGCCACGCGCAGAGGAAGGGGCCCAGGCAGAGCCCAGGGGTCTTGCTGAGTTGAAGAATCAGAGCTGTGATTCCAGGGAAGCCCAGGCACCTAGAGTCCACAGGACAGAGCACCAGAGAGGAGAAAGCTGCCCGGAAAACACCCCGAGGATCAGCAGAGAGGCCTTCTTGAGTGTTCAGCTGAGTACCGAAGACTTAGTACCCAAGGTGGGAGACAGAAACACCCTGAAGGAGCACAGAGAACAGCCAATGGAACTTACATGGGGCCAGGAATAGGTCATGTCCCACCAGCCAGAGCAGGAAAAGTTCAAAAATCGAAATACTGTTATGAGCTGAACTGGGTTCCCTCCAAAATCCCTATGTTGAAATCCTTAACCCTACCCCCTACCCCATGCATCTGAACACAGCTCTATTTGGTCATTAGGAGAGACCCTAATCGAATATGGCTGATAGCTCCAAAACTGTGAAAAAATAATTTTCTGTTGCTAGGTCACCCAATCGGTGGTACTTTATGGCAGCTCTAGCAAATTAATCCAGGTAGTCAAGCTGATATTGCCTCTGTAGTGGGAAAAAAACTAGTCCTAGATTAAGGAATCTAAGGGTTTCCCAAGTGGTGCTAATGGAAAGAACCTGCCTGTCAATGCAGGAGACTAAGAAATTCAGGTTTGATCCCTGGACCAGGAAGATCCCCTGGAGGGGGACATGGCAACCCACTCTCATAGTCTTGCCTAGAGAATCCTATGGACAGAGGAGCCTGGAGGTCTACAGCCCACAGGGTCACAAAGAGTCGGACACAGCTAAAGTGAGTTAGCATGTACGCAAGGCATCTAATAAGGTTTGAAAGCAAGACCCAAATGGAGAAAACTGCTTCCATGTAACTTAACTGCGTCCTGGAACAAAGCTCAAGATTATTTATAGAAGTACTAAAATATCCAGCACCTACCAAGGTAAAATTTACTATGTCTGGCATCCAATCGAAAATTACCAGACATGCAAATGAGCTTGGAAATACAACCCATAATAAAAAGAACCATCAATCAAAAGGCTCCCCCCAGCAATCCTACCATCACAGCCACACTGTATTTCAAGACCCTGCCAAGAAGCCCACCCGCCCCAGAGATGCAGTTTAAAATAAGTTTCCAATTCCCTGCAAGAGACTGGCTCTACCCTTTTTCATTCCAAAGAGGGTCATTCTAGGTGATAACACAGAGAAAACAGAGAGATGCTCCCTTTCTGTTTCGTTTCTTTGCTAACAGTGTCACCTTTCCTGAGGAGTGATACTATCCTTTTGTTCACCGTCTAACTCTGGGCCTATTGTTTTACAAAGGGCTGTGGCTATCCTCAGCTGTTTTTACCAGTTGTAGTTCATTCTATGTTTCAGCCTTGCCTAACCTCTCTCGACCAGCCCTAACTTAGGTGATTCTTCATCTTGCAACCATTCACCTTAACTTCCTCCCTGTCACTGTTAACACATATTAACGCTAGCTCCTTCAAGTCATAAGGTTCTAGAATAATATACCAGCTTTGATCTCTTTCCATGATGCCTCTTTCACTGAAGCAAACAGACAGTGCCTATATGTGCCTGGCAGCAGTTTCAAGCCCTGTATCCCTCTAGAGCCATCAATCCTGAGAGACAGGACAGATAGGTATCACTCTCCCCATGTTAAGAGCAGGGAAGCTGAGGCCTCTTAACAGAGACCACGTAACCTGCTCCAAGTCACATAGCTAATGAAACGTGGAGCCAACCCAGGAGCCCTGGAATCAAGTCTCTTGTGGACATGTCTTGACCACTCACTGTACTCACAGCCCTAAACTAGCCACAGCAATGGGTTGGAATGCCCTCCCCCCACCCAGCCCACTCCGGGCCTCCTCAGAATTTCCCATCTGATGTTCGTTTGCAGGCCAGAGGATTAGTAAATTTTCTTCCCAGTTCATTCACATGCTGTAGGTTCACACACACACACACACACACACACACACACACACAAATTAAAGTGACCTTCAGCTAAACCTACACCTGCCCTCACTGCTAAGGGGACAGGGTAACATCAGGCAGGCCTGAAGCATCCAAGATGAACTCAAGTGGGGCATGGGGCTGTTACACACAGCAATCAGAGACCCTCCACCCCTCCCCTCCTGAGTTCCCTTCAAGGACACTTCCATCAAGCCTGACTTGCACAGAAGGCCCACCTCCCATGGAAGGGCAAGCTAGAGAAGTGACCGGCCAGAGGCCAGCAGAGAGAGAAATGCAGTTCCCTCCCCCGCCACTGCTGTGCTGGGTGGAAACTGGGTCAGAGCCGGCCAGCCCATTCATTTAATCCAAACTCCCCCTCTCCATTCAGCTTTTAGTCTTCAGAGCTTTCAGTCCAAGGAAGCATGATTTCCTCTGCAACATCAACAAAACAAATTAAGCCCATGCTCTTTGATCTCAGAGCTTTTGTGCAGTGGACGGCCTGAACAGAAACAATCCTCCATCCTCCTGGCATCTCAAAGATACCAAAAAAAAAAAAAATCAGCCAGTGTGTCAGGAGGCAGAATGCCAGCTTCTAGCCACCTGCCAGACACACTGCTGAGAACGGGGCTTGGCTAAGGAAGGGGCGCTTCGCCACCCATTCACCCATCAAAGCAAGAAGATCCTATGTGAGGCAGAGCCTCAGACAAGTCAGCCTCTAAGGCAGGAGCTCTCATCTGGCCCATTTTGTCGCTATTGTGGTCCCTCAGTCCCACTCCAGGGCCTTTGCACTGGCTCTTACGCCCATAAAACATGCTTTCTCTCCAGATTTTGGAAAACTAACTCTCTTCATCTCCTAGCAGAGGCCTCCCCCATCAAAAGTAGCTCTCATACTTGACTCTAAATGCTCTATCCAGTCACCTTGTCCTGTTATCTTCTTGGCCTTTATCACCATCAGAAACTACCTAGATTGACGATTCTGTTTATTTTCCACCTCTGTCTCTACCCCCATGACAAGATGGACATATCATCTATCTTGATTAGCAATGTCTCCCCAGCGGTGAGTTACAATGCCTGGCACGTGGTAGATGCAAGGCACTGGCTTATTGAAAGAGGAAGACTGAAGGGAGAGGAACTGGGTTCTATCTCCAGCACCGGCTCTGCATCCTCTGCACACTGGGCTGTGTACCTGCACCGGGATGCAGGTCAATGCATGGCTGCTACGGGCTGCAGGAGCACACCTGTGTGCTTGAGCTCAGGATGGCTGAAGAGACACATGGCTGGTTTTGGAGAAGCAGAGCAGGGGCTGTCCCTAATAGGTTTGCTCAGCTGGGATGATCGAAGGACAACAGCCCACAACAGCCCGTTAGCAGAATATATATTATAGACACAGTGATATATACATATAGATATACATATAGGGACCAAGAGAACCTATAGGTTCCTAATAGGAATTTGTCTGTGCCCTTGGATTTCCCATTCATGAGAAAAGATGGTTGGATTATTGATTATGCCGAATCTTTTGTGGTTTCAAACTAACTTGCGAATCTGAAGAAAGATACTGACTTTTTTGAGCAAAATGCACAAGCATATATAGGAAAATAGTGCCTACGTTTCCTAGAGGTGCACAGACTCTCTGAACCGCATCCACAGGTCCAGGATGAGAGCATCTCACCCTAAGGCTCTTTCTCAAGCCCCCATGCTAGTCGTCTGCCTGCTTGCCTTTGGACCCAGCCTTGAGCCCTCCTCTACACTCCCCTGAGTCCCTTCCTCTGCTAAGTCTTGTCAATAGGAATATCCAGGTAAAAGACTGTATTCCCTGTAAAAACACAAAGGAAAACCAGTGTACTTCTCCCCCTCTTGCCAATCTGCATGGTATCTCTACCACCTCTGGATCTCCATCCTTCCCCCAGAGACTCTTTCCTCTGTGGTCCTGCCCCAGCCAGCAGGCCTTCCACAGTGGCCCCATCCACAGGTGCTGCTGGATCCTGGGCTCCAGGAAGCCAACTGCCCCCTGTCCCTCCAACCTGAGGGATGCAGCAGCTTCCTCCTATTGCCATTTCCTGGTTACCTCTCTATTTCCTACTTGACTCTGGATTTCTTCCAACACCTCTATACCCAGCTCCCCATAGAAACCCCATCCACTACACTCACTGGCAGGAGCCAAGATTTCCTGAATGGTCCCTGACAGATGCGTCTCCCTCCATCATGGGAGGAAGTTCTGGAAGACTCTGAACTTCAAGAAAGGCCAGTCTGAGCTGAAAGAACAAACCCCTAGGAAATCCTAGAAAACAGATGGGAAACCCATACAACCAGCAATGCCACTCTCCTGTTCAGTACCATTTCAGGAAAAAGCAAAAAATGAAAAGCCTCACACTCACCACCTAGTTAAACTATGTACAGCCTTTTTGTGGACAAGGGGAACAAACTGAGGCTCTGAGCAGCCATCAGTTCATTGTGCCCCTGAGGTGATCTAACAGCAGCCGAGGTGAGTTTTTCTAGTGTTTCTGTTTAGGAGCTCATGCTAGCTGCTGAGTGCTTCCCGCCAAAAAAGATCTAAGCATGCAGAGACAGGCTCAGGCGCCCCCATCTAGGGAGGCCTGGGGCAGCCTGGAAGCCCAGTCCTGTAGCATCAAAGGCACACAGGTACAGCGTCTGGATCCTGTCATCCATGATCAGGCACCCTTCCACCCAGGAAGTGCAGCTGGGACCGTGCACTGGAAACAGCCCAGCACAGGAGAGCACCTTACATTCTCACTGTGTTCATGTCTTTCAACGAACAGCCCCTTCCATGAGCTTCCTCATTCCTTCCGAGCATTCTACAAGACAGGTAGAGCAGACATGCAGACGGGATTAGCCTCACTGAGGACTGAGGCAGAGAGTCAGTGACTTGCCCAAAGATACATAGTTACTTTGAGACAGAGTCAAGTTTGGAACCCAGAGCAGGGAATGACTTCAACCGCCCTGCCATGGCTTGCACACAGAAACCAACATAAACCTCAACATTCCATGTATGAGGTTGGATTCCACCGGACACTAATCCAAAGTGGGAATTTCAGTGCAAGCTGAATCAGGAAACTATCAACATTCAACCACTTTTTCAACTAAAACAAGGAATAATTTCATAGGATTTGGAGACATGCAAATAGCCTCTGACCTACAATGTTTCAACTTAATGATTTTTTAAGTTTACAATGGTGCAAAACCAAAAACATTTGGCAGAAACCATACTTAGATTTTGAACCTTGATCTTTTTCTGGGCTAGCCACATATAGAACAACTCTCTCTTGTGATGCTGGGCAGCAGCAGGGAACCACGGCTCCCGTCACCCATCCACTCACAGGGGTAAACAACTGACACACACACCACACCCAGAAAAACCACTCTGTTTTTCACACTCAGCACAATATTCAGTAAACAACATGAGAGAGTCAACACAGAGCAGGATTTGTGTTAGCTGATTTGCCCAACTGTAGGCTGATGGAAGTGTGCTAAGCACAGTGAAGATAGGTTAAGCTAAGCTGCGGTGTTTGAGTGGTGAGGTGCATTAAATGCATTTTGGACTCAGTTTCACACACAACGTATCTCAACTCACAATATGTTTGTTGGGCTATAATTTCTGGTGGCTCAAACTGTAAAGAATCTTCCTGAATGCAGGAGAACTGGGTTCAACTTCTGGATTGGGAAGACCCCTGGAGAAGGGAAGGGCAACCTACTCCAGCATTCTTGCCTGGAGAATCCATGGACAGAGAAGCCTGGCGGACTACAGTCCATGGGGTCGTAAAGAGTTGGACACAAGTGAGCTTTCACTTTTCATTTCAACCCCATCATAAGTCAAGGAAGATCTGTACTTTGTTTGGGTGGCAATTCCAGGGAAGAAGCAGTCAGGGAGTGGGCAAGGTGAGAGTCAGTGCAGATTCTGATGCCAGCTGGGACACCACAGGGTGTCAACAGACTGGGTCCTTCTGGGCACCTCTGCGAGGCACAGCTGATCCGCCCTGCTCCACACGGCTGGCGCCAGTTACATCTTGCTACTTGACATGAAAATTAGTTAAAAGTAAAAACTTAGTTCCACAGTCTTACTAGCCACATTTCAAGAGCTCAGTTGCTGCACGTGGCCAGTGGCTGCCATAGTGGACAGCACAGCTATACAACATTTCCATCATCACAGGAAATTCTGTGGGGGCAGAACATGCCTAAAAGCTGTTCCATGTGAGAACTAGACTCTGGGGTATTTATCCTCCCATCAGAGTCTCTGACTGGGGCTGCTCTTGGGGGCTCTGACCCTGGGCACCTCCAGTTGATCTGGCTCACTGTGGCTCCAGGAAGCGAGGGTAGGGGCATGGGAGGCCCTGACTGCATCTGCTAGCCTCACTGACCCCTCCTACACAGGACTCTCGGCTCTTGTAGAAGGTCCTCTGGATTCAGGCATTTTAACAGCTCCTTCCTGATGGTCCTGGACTCCTCCAGCCTAAAGAGAAGCCTCTCTTCCTGCACAACTGAGAAAGACACATCCCAGGCCTTCTGTGCATTTATGATTTATGGCAGGCAAGCAAGACAGACGACAGCACGTGGCAACTGAACAAACACTGACCAATAAACCAAATTAGGAAGGCTTTGCTCAGAAGCCCTTGTGAGCAGTGCCCAGCTAATGGCATGCAGCTGTTGCCTATGAGAAGCATCTAGAACTTAAAAGATACAGTTTGGAGATTGATATTCCCATTAGGCAGGCTAGTCCCTGAATATTCACATTATAGCAATTCCAAAGCAGAGCTCAGAGACATTGCCGCCCTTGTCCAAAGCCAAGTCCAAGTCTGGCAAGGTCAAGGCAGTGCTCTGAAGCCTGGCACTCAAAATTTTCTCGGCCTGTTCTCCTTTCCTGAGGGGCTGCTCACAGCACAGCACAGTGACCAGAGCCCAGGCCCTCCGGAGTCCAACCACCCGGGTTCACACTCCATCTACTTCCTAACTGAATGGAGTTTGGCACAGTATTTGATATCTCTGAATTCGGGTTTCCTCATCTGTAAAGTGGGCACAATAATACCTTCTCAAATTATGAAGATTAAATGAATCCATATTTGTAAAGGATATAGAACAGAGTGGTAGACTTTTTCTGGAAAGAACCAAACAGTATTTTAGGCCTTGCCAGCCATATGGTCTCTGTTCCAATTTCTCAACTTTCCCCTGGAACCCAATGCAACCATAGGCAATATGTAAATGAATGGGCATGTGTGTTCCAATAAAACTTTATTTATAAAGTCAGGGGGTGGACAAGACTAGCAAGCAGTTTCTTAGCGCAATGCCAACCTCTATCTTAGAACAACACCTGCTCTATAATGTGTGCTATATTAATGTTTGTTAAATGAATGAATAAAGTATGCGCCCTCCTCCCTTTCAGATTCTTCTTGCATTGTTTCCTCTAGCTCCCACTCCACTCATTTTTCAAGGCCACACTCAAGAAGCCTTCCAAGGCCCACCCTCTCTTTTCAGCCTTATTCCCCAGAGTACTCTGCTTGCTCTTCTACTGTGACACCTGTCCCAGTCTGCCATTTGCAGAGTGACTTGTTCAGTTGCAGAATTTAAGGGTTCCTGTAAGATGAGAAAATGAGCCAGTGTCTTCCTTTTACAGGTAGGAAAATGAGGACCAGAGAGGCCAAGTAACTTTTTCAAGGTCACACAGTGAGGATCAGGATCAAACATTGGGTGTCCTGAGTCCTGGGCTTAGTGAGGCTACTATCCCTGAGAGGGGTGTGCCAATTCCTCTGCTGTCCACCTACTGTCTATGCCAAGAGCTGTTGCAGGCTGATTCAGGGCTATGCTGTCTCTCCCCAAGAGGCTCTCTCCTTCCTGCCCCAGCTCCCCTCCAGGCAGAGCAAATGCCAGGCTGGTTCCCCACACTTGACAAACTTGGTGCACGCTGAGTTGGCTGTGCATCCAGTGTAGACCAGGCACAGGCTGAATGTAGTGGGGCTGATCCTATCTGTTTCTCCCTCCTCTCACTGCGCCTGTGAGTACTGCCCAGTGTCTTCTGCACATGAGGAACATCCAGGATAGACCCAAACAGGGACGCTCCACACAGGACATGCCCCTGTCCATCCACTACCCAAAGTACCCGGGGCAGACTCCAGAGCTGCCTGGACCTGGGGCTCTGGGATGCCTCCACTGTGAGGGCGGCTTTCAAAGTGTCTCAGACCAAAGTTAGCCCACAGACACACAAATTCAGATACATACACTAGCACATGTACTCACATCTACACACACACACACACACACACACACACACACACACACTGAAATACAGATGTATCAATGCCAAAGAATGCTCAAACTACTGCACAATTGTGCTCATCTCACATGCTAGCAAAGTAATGCTCAAAATTCTCCAAGCCAGGCTTCAACAGTACATGAACCATGAACTTCAAGATGTTCAAGCTGGATTTAGAAAAGGCAGAGGAACCAGAGATCAAATTGCCAACATCCATTCAGTCATCAAAAAAGTGAGAGAGTTCCAGAGAAACATATACTTCTGCTTTATTGATTATGCCATAACCTTTGACTGTGTGGATCACAACAAACTGGAAAACTCTTCAAGAGATGGGAATACCAAACCACCTGACTTGCCTCCTGAGAAATCTGTATGCAGGTCAAGAAGCAACATTTAGAACTGGACATGGAACAACAAACTGGTTCCAAATCAGGAAAGGAGTAGTCAAGGCTGTATATCGTCACCCTGCTTATTTAACTTATATGCAGAGTACATAATGAGAAATGCTGGACTGGAAGAAACACAAGCTGGAATCAAGATTGCTGGGAGAAATATCAATAACCTCAGATATGCAGATGACACCACCTTTATGGCAGAAAGCAAAGAACTAAAGAGCCTTCTGATGAAAATGAGAGAGGAGAATGAAAAAGTTGGCTTAAAACTCAACATTCAGAAAACTAAGATCATAGCATCTGGTCCCATCACTTCATGGCAAATAGATGGGAAAACAATGGAAACAGTGTTTCCACTGTTTATTTTCTTGGGCTCCAAAATCATTGCAGATGGTGACTGCAGCCATGAAATTAAAAGACGCTTGCTCCTTGGAAGAAAAGTTATGACCAACCTAGACAGCATATTAAAAAGCAGAGACATTACTTTGCCAACAATGGTCCATCTAGTCAAAGCTTTGGTTTTTCCAGTAGTCACGAATGGATATGAGAGTTGGACTATAAAGAAAGCTGAGCACCAAAGAATTGATGCTTTGGAACTATGGTGTTGCAGACTCTTGAGAGTCCCTTCGACAGCAAGGAGATCCAACCAGTCCATCCTAAAGGAAATCAGTCCTGAATATTCATTGGAGGGACTGATGCTGAAGCTGAAGCTCCAATACTTTGGCCACCTGATGCAAAGAACTGACTCATTTGAAAAAACCCTGTTGCTGGGAATGTTTGAAGTCGGTAGGAGAAGGCGACAACAGACGATGAGATGGTTGGATGGCATCATCGACTCAATGAACTTGAGTTTGAGTAAGCTCCGGGAGCTAGTAACAGACAGGGAAGCCTGGCGTGCTGCAGTCCATGGGGCCGCAAAGAGTCGGACACGACTGAGTGACTGAACTGATGCACGCACTAGCCTAAACACACAGGCTCAAATATTCAGACATATGCACACATATGAACACATGCACACACAAACTACACACACAAACAGAGATGTAACACACATGAGCATACAGGGACACAGATACATGCACACAGTGACACATATACACACACAGATATATACACAAACATGCACACCAACACATATTTACATGCAAACACAAATACGTGCATGCAAAAAGACACAGGCACACACATATACACATTCACACATCTCTCTCCACACGCCCAGATCCTCACACAGATCAGTACACATTGTATACACATGGATGCACACACACACATACATGAACACACTGTCTGATGCTTTTACTTTTACAGATATACACAGCGTGCTTTCCCAGGAAGCTGTCTAAGGCCCCTGAGAACAAGACTGGGCCCTGTTGATGCCCCGCCCCGAGACTTGAACACCCTTAGCATCCTGCCCAGTGCTGTGAACACAGCTGGCGCTCATGTTTAACTGGTGGAAGAATGGGTGGAGTTGTCACATCCAGGGGCCCTGGGTAAAGGGGCAGAGCTTTGTTAAGAAGTCTCGGCTGCTGGCCGTGTCACCCTGGAGTTTTAAAGCAGTTCTCTGCCCCCAACCCATGGAGGCCCCACCAGCCCTGCCAGCTGGGAAGCCAGTCTGCCTGTTGCTGGCTTCCTGGCAAGCACTGCTCATTAACACCTCCACCCGAGGTGGCGGAGACCTCATGAAACTCAAACCAAGTCATTCGGCCACTTGTCTCGGGCTGGAGCAAAGGTCCCCTGGGGTAGGAAGAGTGTGGCAGAAACCACAGGCTTAAGTGGCCCTGGCTCTGTCTCCCAGCATGTGGGTTTTCCAGCTGAACTTTAGAAATAAAATCAGAGCCAGGAGCTCATTCTGCCTGATGGCACCCAGGACATGGGCCCCGCCTGGCTTCCCTTCAAATCCCGGTCTTCAAAGCAGTGGCTCAGGGAGAGCCTGGCTCTGCTCAGCCTGGAAGATGTCTTTTTGTCCTGACTTCTCCCTGGTGGGGAGGTGAAGGGTTGAGGAGCCCTCTTCTTTGGCACCATCACCAGGCATGGCCCGAGCTTGCTGACACTTGCTCTGGGCCTCAGTATTTCCACCACCTCTACCAAGTGGGGTGGCTAACCTCTCCAATCTGAATGATAAGGATGCAGCACCAAAGAACAAGGACTCTGACCTCTGGATAGTTGGGAAGGAGGAGGGGGCAGCCTGCAGAAACTGGAGGAAGAGCACTCCTTGCTGGCACCTCCCCACTGCACAGAAGAGCTGCTCTGCAAGTTAAGTAATTGATGGAGCACACTCTAAAAATACAAACTAGGTTAGCACTCAAGGTGGTGGATTGCTCCAAGAGGGAGTTAATTCAGGCATCGAATCTCCCAGGAATGGGGACTGTGAGCCTAAAACAGCAGGTGTGTGAGCCAGGGGGGGCCCTCCAGAAACTGACTGAGATGTGACGTTCACTGCAGCCCCAAGCAAGAAGGAACCGGAGAAAATGGGCTGGGAAGCACGGGGGCAGCAGCCCAGGCCCTCCTGCACAAGGAAAAGAAAACTCAGGAAAGAGTCGAGGGCACAGAGGACAGTAAGGAGGCAGGGAAGGCTTCACACAAGAAGAGGACTCACTCCCACTCGGCTGGGCTGCAAGACCCTGCCTCCTAGCTCTATGGAACCCCCTGCTACTCCAAGCCATGTCCACAAAACAGTGGCATCAGCACTGCCTGAGTCCTGTTAGAAATACAGAATCTCAGGCCCTATCTGGGGCCTTCTGATCTGATTTTCACAAGATCCCCAGGAGATTCTTAGGTGCATTAAAATTTGAGAAGCACCAAATTGGGTGTCAAAACCCCTAATGCTGGCTCAGCTGTTGTCATCAGGTTTCTGAGTGATTTTATGGAAACCGCTTGACCTTTCTGGGCACTGGAGTTCCCTCATCTGGACTATGAGGCTTGTTTCCCTCTCATGGGTTCCAAGAGTCTCATGTCAGATCCCCCACCTGCAAGCCCTTGAAGAAGTGGGAAGTCTTTTACAAATAATCATTCCTTTCCTGGGCTTCCCTGATGGCTCAGCAGGTGAAGAATCCATTTGCAATGCAGGAGACATAGGAGATGCCCGTTTAGGACCCCATTGGGAAGACCTCCTGGAGGAGGAAATGGCAACCCACTCCAGTATTCTTGCCTAGAGAGACCCATGGACAGAGGAGCCTGGCGGGCCACAGTTCAAAGGATCACAAAGAGTCAGACACGACTGAGCATGCACACACACACGGATTCCATTCCCACCAGGCCACTCTCTTTTTCAGCTCCTGACATTTTTGGTGCACAGAGGGAGGTTGGGAGACGATCCTTGCAGGACACACTGAGGCCAGGAAGAGAGCCTCCTAATTTCATTTTAAACCTGAATGGAAAAGAGGGGGAGTGGGTGAGAAAGACACAGCTCTTACTAACAGGAAAGCAAACAATCTGAAGAATGCTAAGTAAGCTAGAGCATTCCATCCAGAAATCCCAGGCCTGACATAGACCCTTCACACAATTCAGGTATCACTACTGAAAACCCATTTGAGAAATGAGGCTTCCTAGGCTCAGAGAGGTTAAATGAGTGAGTCAAAGTCACACAGCCAGCGAGAGGCCGGGCCCAGAAAAGGAGCTGGGCTCACTGCCTTGTAAGGCAAACTCTCTTTGGGACTTCCGGGTACCGTGTCCTTGGCAGCCAACCCAGGCTGGTATGCAAACAAGAAGGAGAAAGCCATTCTAATATTGGTCTGAATTGAACAGAGTTGAGAAGATAAATCTGCCATGGAGGAAATTACATCAGAGGGCTTGGATAGAAAGTCTCTAAATTATTGCTTATCTGGTTTCATTAAATGCATAGCTTCCTTCCATTAGCTCCAGGGGCTGAGATGACCAAGCACCTATCTCCCACACAGGCCTGTGGTTGTGTGTAAACCCCCAGGGGAAGGGAACAAAGGGATATGGCACAAATTCTAAACCAAAACCAGTTGAGAGACAAATACACCCAAAATGGTACATACACACAAACTAGCAACCTAGAAGTTAAAGTCCGAGGAGGGCAGGCTTGGGTCCTTCTGGTCCTTACCTGGAGACCCCAAACAGTCTCTGATGAGGCTGGTAAGTAGCAGAGACCTCAGCAGAAACAAGGCTCTTTGCCCACTTCTTGTTTCCAAGAGCACTAGAGGCAAACTCCTTGGTCTTCCGGAGCTGTGGCAAGGGCTCTTAGGCTGGCGATTCAGCCAAGGGTAAAGCTGGCAGCCCCTGGCCCAAGGGCACCAGGCAGTCTACATCTACAAGCACATTCCAACACAAATGGAAAGAAAGACATGCTGGCCAGGCCCTCCCTTCTGGACAGGATGGCACCCCTGTCCCTGGAGCTGCCTGCCTTTTCCCAGGTCTTCGGAAGCATTGTGGTAGCATGGAAATACTTGTTGGCTGGGGTTGGGGTTGGGGGGGGCCGTGGAGTTGGAGGAGCCTGAGTTTGAATCCAAACTCTGCTCCTTACAAGCTGTACCCACCTTGGATGAGTCACTTAAATACACTGAGCCTCAGCTTTCTCATCTGTAAAGTGGGAATAATAACAGTGTCAGCCCCAGAGGGCTGTAGGGTTATAGATACTGTATATAAAGCAGCTTGCTGGCATCCAGCAAACAACAGGCATTGGATGAGTGTCGATACCCTCCTCCAATGTAAAACAAAAACTTTTCAGGAGTAGGCCCTTCCTGGGCCTATATCATATTAAGAGAGTGGGCCAGCCCCTGCCAGGTTCCCAGTTCTACCCCACAGCCAATGACAACTACAGGGGCACTCCCACAGTGTGGTCTTAATGCACAGTGCCCCTCACTTGGGGCTAGGCAGTCCGCACCTATGGAGATGTTCATGGGATGCTGGGAGAAAAAGAATAGACCCAAATCAGCCCTAGTAGGGAAGACCACCCCAGCAAGTATTCTGGCGGCATCTCAGCTAGCAGGAGGGCAAGTCTAGCAAAGGTACAGCCTTGGCAGGAGCAGGAGAAACTGACCACAGCTGCTGAAGATGGAAGCAGAGATGGGCTCAGGGCTGATCCATCATCCCTGGCTCAGAGCTCCCTGCCTCTCTGAAGCTCAGCTGCCCATGCCTCACTCCTCACACTACCAAGAACAGGCTCCTCATGCAGCCCTTCCACTCCTTCACCTGGTCTCCTCAACTGGACAAGCTCCCCATGGGCAGGAGAAGGATCAGCTTCACTGTGGTCCCCTACAATGGAGCAAGCCAGGTCTGCGTCATCTGATGGACAGCGGTGATGGTTTGGGCAAGTCACCCAGCTATCTGACCTACTCTTCACCTCCAAAGGAGACTGACATACCCACTCACCTACCCTTCCAGGGTGTTAGAAAGCCCAAGTGACCTTATTCAGTCATTCAACAAGCATGTATTGCAAACCGAGTACAAACCATATGCTGTGCAAAGCTCCAGGAGAGTGAGAGTGAGAAGGACAGATGTGATCTGTCTGCAAAGCTCTGTTCTCACAGAGCTTACACTCTAAGTGAGAGACAAAGATCAACCAAGCACACAAACATAAATATCATGCATGTGTTCAATTATGGCGACTCTCAAGAAAGGCATCACTGTGGCTTATAATCAATCACTGACGGCTTCAACAGCCAGAGAAAGAGCTGCTCATGAGGCAGGATGACTCTGGCTCCAGCAAGACAGTTAGGGACCAGAAAGGTAAGAGAGAGGAGAGAATACGAGCCAATAACCCATCTATGCAAGAGAGATCTCTATGCTGTGATGCCCCTTCACAGAACAGGGCATTCACTTTATGACACGTGGAATGGAGATGCCTACCGCAAAGTGAGCGATCACCTTCAATTTGGAAGCCTTGAAGAAAGTGAAGCCTAAATCACATAAACAGGACTCACAAGAAAAGAGGAAGAATGAGAGAGAGGGGAACAAAGGAGAGAAAAAAAGGAAAAGGATGGGGGGTAGTAAATAAAAACAGAGAAAAGGGAAACAAGAAAGACAGAAATCTGCAGGAGGAAAACCCAGCTGGAAGAACGCAGAGCCTCTCTCAAGATCCCAGGGTGACCTCTGAGCGAGACTGGGAAGCGATTGCCACCTCTATTTGACAGGCGTTGTCACTTCCCATGGCTCCTGGCCTTATACATCCATTTGTTAAAACAAATCTTACATCACAGAGGCTATTGCTTCACTACTGGTAGGACAGGCTCCACACCAAATAAATATACTTTAATCAAGTCCTCTTGATTGATTGCATTTTTTCATGATGGAAGGTCTGTCTCCCTTGCAGTCATCCACAATAAGGGTGAATGAGTAGTGTTCGGTGGATATCATGCCTGGTGACTAGAAGACCCAGAGGCTCCAGGTGCCAACAAGGATGATCCAATAGGGTTGCAGACACTGCAGTCAGCTTTGCTTAATATTCAGCCACAGAATCGGGTGGTGGAGCTCTTAGTCACAGCATCAGAGTCACAGGGATGTCTGGAGCAGCTGGAGCCCATGAAGGTCACCTTTTCCTCCAATACCTCTATGTGCAGATGGAAAGTTAAATGGGAGCCTATTGACCTTCTCAAGGTCACTGCTGCTTTCTGGCAGAGTTGACACCAGAACTCAAGTTTCTAAACTTGGGAAGAAACAGAGCATGGTATTCTAAGACCAGAGACTGGGGAGTCACAAAATTTCAGAAAGTCTGCCTGAAGCAGACAGGGAGACGCTGAGGCCACTAGCCAGGTTCTGCATCCACCAGGGACCTCGAATTTGGAACTCAACGCCATCCCCGATGAGGTCATGTTTGCATCCAGGGAGATGCACTCGCAGAGTGGATAAAGACACCACTGCTTGTCAAGTTCAATTTCATCCTCAGGCTTACCAGATCTCACCCTTGTAATACTCTAGGGCTTAATATTAAGTTTACATATTAAGTGACTGCCATTTGAATATCATGATCATACTCTACTTGACTTCTTTTTAAAAGCACTCCTTTATTTAATTCATGGAAACATTTAAAACAGGTCACAATTTCCATAACCTTGCTTTGGCATGTCTTCAGTTTAATTTTTTTCTATATGGACAGAACCAGGGGTTTCTAGAGTCAGGCTGCCTGAACTAGAATCCTATAGCACCGTGACCTCAGGCAAGCTAGTTCAGCCCCTCTGTGCTGGTAGTGGGCTGAACTGTGTACCGCTCTAAAAAAATTAGTGTTGCAGTCCCAACCTCCATAGCTCAGAATGTGGCTGTGTTCAGAGATAACATCTTTAAAGAAGTGATTAAGCTAAAATGAGGCTGTTTGGGGGCAACTCCAGTCCAATATGACAGCTGTCTTTCTAAGAAGAAGAAATGTGGACACAGACATGTACAGAAGAAAGACAACGTGAAGACTCAGGGAGATGAGGGTCATCTAAAAGCCCAGGAGACACGCCTGGAATAGGTCCTTCCCTCACGGCCCTAAGAAGGAACCAATCCTGCTGACACTTAGATCTCAGACTTGCAAGCCCCAGAACCGTAAGAAATTTTCATTCTTATTGTTTACTCCTCCCCCTCAGTGATATTTGTTACAGCAGCCTAGCATCCTCACTTTTCTTACTGGTCAATACTTGGGCCCTCTTCATAGAGTTGTGCCGAGTGCCCAGCTCCTGGTCTTCTGCAGGTAGCCCATAAATGAACGCTCCTTACACTTACTCCTAATGTGGAGCCTTAACTCCACCTGGTCTTGGCAAACTGTCTCCTCTCACCCTTTTGTGTAAGCAGAAGCTTCTCATGAAAGCAGAAAGATAAATTCTGCAGGCAACCCGAAACTCTTCACAATCTGCACCCCCCAACCCAATGAGAACTTCAACCCAGATATCCTAAAGCAAAGCAGTTTGAATCCTGAGTCCACATTCATAGGACTTCCCTTCTGCTCCTCATTCTCCTCTAGCTGTCGCTCCCAGCAGTTTGAAGACCTGCCTGTCAACCCCCACTCTCTCCCAACCAAGACCACGGAGGCCCCAACAGGAAGCCTGATTCTTCTCCACTTTATCCAAGTTAGACAACGCAGAATGCATCTCCAGAAAACAGAGGTAACAGGAAAACAAGCACACCATCCAAATTCCCAGGTTATGAGAATCAGAGGCCTGGCCTTCCAGTGTATTGGAAACGGAGGGTTTCTCTATTTTGTGATGAGCTGGAGGGCTGACACAGCTCTGGACAGTCCTCCAGCTCCCTAAGGATAATCCAGCCTATTAGCAGCAGTTTGAGAGAACTGTGTCTCAATTTGTCTTGAAGAGGTCCTAAACCTAACATTCACCAGAGGGAACCCATGAGGACCTAGAACAAGTTAAATGGCAGTGATGGAAAACGTCCCTTAGGATGTGAACTCACCTCAGGGTGAGTGAGAAGCCACCTGGGTCAGGCTACCATGAGACCCAGCAGTTCCACTCCTGGCCACATACCCAGAGAAAACCATAATCCAGACAGATACATGCACCCCAGGATCCACAGCAGCACTGCTTACAACAGCTAGGACACAGAAGCAAACCAAATGTGCATTAACAGTGGATAAAGAAGATGCAGCACACACAGACGATGGAGGGTCACTCAGCTATAAGAAGGAATGAAATTGGGTCATTTGCGGAGAAGTGGTTGGACACAAAGATTGTCATACAGAGTGAAGCGAGCCAGAAAGAGAAAAATGAATATTGTAAATGAGTGCATAAATATATGGGAAATCTTAAAAAACAGTATAGATGATCTTATTTGCAAACCAGAAAGAGAGACGTGGAGAACAAAGGCATGGATACCAAGGCAGAGCAGGATAAACGGAAAGGCTGAGATTGACACATGCACATTACCGATACTAAATAGACAACTAATAAGAGCCGACTGTATAACCCAGGGAACTCGACTTAATGCACGTGCGACTTAAATGAGAAGGAAATCCGAAAGGGAGAGGATATACGTACATGGATGGCTGATTCATTTTGGTGTACAATGGAAACAAATAGAGCACTGTGAAGCAACTATACTTCAGTAAGGGCGTCCCTAGCAGCTTAGTAAAGAGCACATCGGCAATGCAGGAGACTCCGGTTCAATCTCTGGCTTGGGAAGATCCCCTGGAGAAGAAAATGGCAACTGACTCCAGTACTCTTGCCTGGAGCATCCTATGGACAGAGGAGCCTGACAGGCTACAGCCCATGGAATCACAAAGAGTTGGACACGATTGAGCCACCACAACATACTCCAATAAAAACTAATTTAGAAAAAAAAAAAGAAGGGGCACAAAGACCCTCAGAAACCACCCGGGAACCCAGAAGCTTGGCCCAACTGTAAAACCCCAGCACCGCGCTGTCTCAGCAAGTGGCAAGACAATGGGTGAAAATGGAAGCTTCCAAACCTCCACGGCATCAGCGATAAAAAATTAAGGTCATTTAGAAACCCAGAAACTAAAGCCGGTCTGCCTCTGAAGGGAATTTTAATTTGTTAATGGGTTTTCCAGCTGACGGTTGGGGAGAAAGATAGCAATTCACAATGGGTCTGACGCCAAAAATAGGGCCACGCAAGCCAGCAAGTCTCAGAGAGTTCTTTCGTCTTTCTTCAATTGCATCAAGAACACGCTGTCCGGGGACGCAGATTTCTGCACCCCCACCCCTTGCCCCCCATTTTAATCAGCTAATAGCAGATGAACACCTAGTGATGCTGCCAAGGATCTCTTAATCCCACCAGTCACGGGGAAGGAGGGTACAGAGGGCAGGTGCCTCTGGTGCCTCTGCCAGAGGGATGCAGGACTTGGCAGAAACCCCAGGGGCCAGTTTCTTCGCTCGTCACCCATGGTTTGGAGGGAGCCAGGAAAGAGAAGCAGGTGCAGCTCTCTTCCTTGTGCTCGCTCTGGGGAGGACATTAGCAACAGACGTATGCTCACTTAGCGCACATACGATTATGGACTACGCTACAATGACTCAGATGGACCCCGTCCCCAAGCTCGTGGAGCTGATGGTCCTGCAATGAAAATGAATCTGACTGAGCAAAGCAAGGAGGGTATGCTGCAGAACCACGTTAACAAAGCTCTGCATTCGCTGCTGCAAAGAGAGGACCGGGGGTTGTGGGCAAGCACCCAGAGGGAGTCCCCAAGTGGGTCAAGAGAAGAGTTGCAGACTTCCCTGGTGGGACAGTGGACCGGAGTCTGCTGGCCGATGCAGAGGACACAGGTTCGATCCCTGCTCCAGGAAGACCCTATATTCGTACAGCAACTGAGCCAGTGCACCACAGCTACTGAGCCGGCGAGTGGGGAGCCTGTGCTCCACAACGAGAGAAGCTATCACAGGGAGAAGGCAGAGAAGAGTAGCCCTGCCCTCTGTGACCCGGGAGAAAGCCCAAGCAGCCACGAAGAACCAGCAGAGCCGAAAACGGAACAAAAACTCTCTTAAAGAACAGAGAGAGAAGAGCTTCACCCAGAAACGTAAACCAAAGGCCACCCACCTTATCCTGAGTGCCCAGAGCTACTGAAAGGCTCGGCCACCACCTGAGGCCTGTAGGCCTGACCCTCCTCAGGAACAATGCCTGTGCTCACAAGGGGGCCTCTATGGTGAAGACAGAAGAGAAAAACCCAATTTCTGAACCTTATTTTTAGCTGCAAGCCAAGCAGAAGAGTAGAAAGAAGCCACTTGACTAGAATCCTGACCACACAGAACGAGTCATTTAATTCTCTTTAAAAGCCTGTCCATGGGATCTGCCATCTAGCTGGCATCTAACTTGGGAAACTCTCATCTCATTTCAAATGACAGGAGTTTCTCTAGAAGAGCCACCAAAAGCCATTTCCCTGAGAAGTGCAATTTCCAGCCATTTGTTTGTCCCGAAACTTGGACTCACACCCACATACACAGTTTTCTTGCCTCTAACAGAAAGCAGAGCTTTAAAAAGAAACAGAAAAAGGGGGATTGGGACAGTCAGCCCACTCCTATTATGTATGGAGCTTTGACAAAATATCCTTTGAAGTCTGATTTTCCCACACTTGAAAACTAATTTATTTCTTTTTGCTTCATTGTTGTTGCTAGGCACTAAAATATAAATATCTGTGCACACCGAGGCAGCTTTGCAATCTTTCATCAGGGACATCTGTGGAGAACTTTGAAGCTTGTACATGCGTATTGACCAGCATCGTCGTGTTTCAACCTTAAAACTACAAAGGAAGGAGGGGGAAGCTGGAGGTCAGTGAAGTGAGGACGCTCACTCAAGGTCTCAGGAAGGGCTGGTCAGCAGCAGAGCTGGGTCTCAAGTGTACATAAGCTAGAGTGTGGCACTGCAGGCTCTTGTGTGAGCCAGGGGGCACAGCCTTGCATAAGACACACCCCAGGCTCCCATCATCAGGCTCACCTACCAGTGGGGCTGAAGGGACTCCATCACTCATGGGGTGGGCAGAGTGCAGCATGTGAACCAGAGCTGCCCAGGCGCTCATTTCCCAGAAGGATCAGGGTGCTCTGGCCAAGCCCCTCTGTGCTATGTCCTGACCCAGGGGCACGGTGCTGCCCCTCACCTGGGTTGGACTCCCACTATCAATACTCAGCCTCCCTCTTCCTGCGCAGCAAACCACGAGCACAGGTGCCTGGGGAGTGATTTCTCTTTAGAAGAAGTCTGTTTCCCCCAGAATTCCTCCACAAAGGCCAGGTGACTATAATTGGCCAAATTTCATCTGGACCCAGAACTGGAGCAGAACCATGAGGCAGGCACTCGGGAAGGGCCTAGAGCCCAGGACTGAACATTTGTTTACATTTTTCAAGAAGCCGAGGCGGGTCTGTATTCTGAGAGGACCTGCTAAAGGTGAAATGGGGCCCGCAGCCTGGAGCAGTGACAGCCAGCAGATCTTTAGCCTGGCTCCCGTGACTCTGAAAAGCTGTCAGATGGGGAGAACGTGTTCTCTCCAGCTGTGCGGACCCAGACCTGAACAGAAGATGCAGAGAGAAGTTCCTTCCCACTTTTCTAGGACAAGGTGGGCCTCTAGGATAGAATATGGGTGGCATTTAGAGGAGCTCGGATGGTCCCTCGGTGGGGACACATACAGTGATTCAGGCATCAGGTGGAAGTGGGGGTTGATGGGACTTTGTGAATTTCTTCCAACCCTGAGAGTTTCCAACTGGACAGAATCAACACAAAGCTCCCAGGAGACCTCCTGGTCACCTGACTGCAGGGCTCTCCTCTGGACCTAAAAATAAGATTCCCAGAGTCCTGATCCAAATTAGATCCTTAATAATGTGTCACCATGGCTATAAATATGTCTGTTCGAGGGCCAACTAATATGATTATATTAATCAGCTATGCTCCCTGGAAGGACTACCAGGTCCCTTGCCGGCCCCAAACGCGTGCATTCTGTGCAGACTGAGTTCTCTCGTCCTCACTAAGCAGGTCCACTGAGCAGTCACCATGGGGTAAAAGTCAGGGCGGTCATGGGTAGGACCCTCTGCTTCCCCCTCTACAATACCCCTGGGATATTCATTCCATTTGGGGATCTCTGCTGATCATTCACCAAGACCCCCATAAGGATAGGGCTGAATACAAATGGATAAAAGGTGTAAAATCAGACACACCAATATGAGAAGTGTTAGGGCCTGAATCTTCCCCTCAAATACCTATGCTGAAGTTCTAACCCCCTAGTACCTCAAAATATGATGGTATTTGGAGACACAGTTTTTGAAGAGGTAAGTGGTTAAAACAAGGTCACCAGGATGAGTCCTGAGCCAATCTGATTGGCATCCTTACAAGAAGAGGATTCATGTTGACGTGTGGCAAAATCAATACAATATTGTAAAGTAAAAAATAATAATAATAAATTTTTTTTAAAAAAGAAGAGGAGGATACAGACACACAGAGGGAAGACCCTGTGAAGACAGGAAGAAGATGGTCACTCACAAGACAAGGAGAGAGGCTTCAAAAGAAATCAACGCTGCCAGCACCTTGATCTGAGATTTCTAACCCCCAGGACTGTGAGAAAATAAATGTCTGTTCTCTAGTCACCCAGTCTGGGGTGTTTGCTATTGCACCTTGAGTTGACTAATAAAGGACGTGTGCTGTGCGCCCTGTTTGGAGACTTCAAATTCTTTGTTTTCCCTTCCCTCAAAGATCAGCCAAACAAAAGTCTTGTACCTCGCTTTCACCAGCGTATGACCCCTGCTGGAATGTCAAGGAAAGAAGGGCAATAGGGTGTAAGAGAAAGGGCACTGGGTCCCTGATCAGGAGAGTGGACCATTCTAGGCTCTTTCAATAAGCTGTGTGGTCGAGGGGGCTTCCTGAGTAGCTCAGTGGTAAAGAATCTGTCTGCCAACGCAGGATCGATCCCTGCATCAGCAAGATTCCCTGGAGAAGGAAATGGCAACCACTCTGGTATTCTTGCCTGGGAAATCCCACGGAAAGAGGAGCCTCATGGGCTGCAGTCCATGGGATGCAAAGGAGCTGGACACAGCTTAGTGACTCAACAGCAACATGTGGTCATGGAGCCACTCGGTCATTTACCTAGCCCCCATTCCAGCATCAGTTAACTGAAACAGCTGAGCCATACAGCACTGAAGCCTCCCTTCAGCACGAATGCTCTCTCCTTTTGACTCTAAGGCTTGAGGATACCAGCTAGCAAGGGCAGCTTTGGGGCACAAGCTCCAGGGGGAGGGGCCCGGCAGGCAACACAGGACAGCGGCAGGAGAAGCAGCAGAGGCTGTGGGTGATGCGGCGGGGCCGTTGGGCTGCCTCCTGTAGCTGGAAGCTTCTCTTTCCGACCGGCCCCTGTCCTATTTCTCAGTTTACTAGCTGCACAGCCTTGGGTACTATCCCCACATCCTGTAAATAAAGGAAACAAGAGTGTGCATGCAGGATACCGATAAAACATCCCAGCACACTCCCCATTACCAATGGACAAGAAGGAAGGGCACACTCCTAGGGGCATCTCAGGACGAACACCCAAGTCTCTCTGAGTGCCCACAGGTGACTCCCTGGAAGGCACCTGAGTCTTCAGTCAGAGCAGGACCTGGAGCTCCCATCTTCTCCCCAGGACAACCTTGGGCACCAAACTGTTACAAGAGCCTGAAGATGCTTCAGGAGCCCAGCCCTGTGAGGGATGAGATGTGAAGAAACTGCGATGTGCCTCTCCCTTGAGCGCAAGGCTGCAGCGACCGTCTGCTGGGACCTCACACATGCTTAGTCCTCTGCATGTTGCATGTGTGCATGCATGCACTCAGTCATGTCTGACTCTTTGTGACCCCATGGACTGTAGCCCACCAGGCTGTCCATGGGATTTTCCAAGCACGAATACTGGAGTAGGTTGCCATTTCCTCCTCCAGGGGATGTTCCCAACCCAGGGATGGAACCCAGGTCTCTTGAGTTTTCTGCATTGGCAGGCAGATTCTTTATCCCTGAGTCACCTGGGAAGCCCTTGCATTTTACACAGAGTTGACCAATTCTGTGCCCTGGGTATTGCCATTTCCATTTTACAGTTGAGGAAACCAAGGCTAGGGAGGTTAAGCTAGACAATGAGGGAGGGTGGGAAGAAAAAAGAAAAACATGCCTTAAGCTCTTATCTTGACTTTGAACAAAGTTATTTAATGTCTTGGTATCGGACTGCATGCAAATGAAATCACATAGCTGACTCAGCCAAAGTTACTATGTGATCTGAGGGCTCCAGCTCAGAACTATTTCTACAATTCATGGGTTCAAATGATCTCAGAACTGGTAAGGCCCTGGGCAATCACAGCCTGATTCCCTCGGTCTACAGGTAAGCAAAAATTTCGCTGCCCACAGTCCCACAGGCTCTGGCCAGGCTAGGGTCAGAACAAGGGGTCCATCCCTTACCAGTGGTCTCCAACCTTTTTGGCACCATGGAAGTTTCATGGAAGATACGGAGGGGTTGGGTGAATGACATGGGCTAAAGGATGGTTTCAAAATGATTTGAGTGCATTACATTTATTGTGAACTTTATTTCTAATCTAATGCCACCAGGAGGTACTAGTCCGTGGCCCAGAGTTTGCAGACCCCAGCTAGACACTTTGCCCTGTCTGTTTGCCTTGAAAATGTTCCTCTTTAGAAACCAACAAACCGCAAAAGAGCTTCTGGGACATTTGCATTGGATCCCGGGGAGAGGTCGCCATGCCTAGGCCCCAGATCCGGATCCTTGCTCCAGGCTGCACTGCTGGCCTCTTGCAGCGACTTTCAGGAGGACTACAAATGTGTCAAGTGCCCCTCTCGCAGGATAAGGCTGCTGGGAATGGCTCAGAGGACTGGAATTAGAAATTCTAATTATTAGAACTCTCGGAATGCACCAAAGGACAATTTATAATTAGCACATGTCAAAAGGCCATCCCCAAAAGGGACGCAATAGAACTCAGAAAACAAAGATGGTCCAGAGAGGGATCAGGGAGCCCAGCTATTAGGCTCCCCACCCCTCCCTCCAGCCCTAAGATCCAACCTACCTCCCATCCCGCCATACCTCCTGATACTGGCCTCTCTCCTGCTGCCCTGCCTCAGCACCGAGTGTGGGGTCCTTGTCCCCCCAGCCCTCCACCCTTTGCAGCAGAGGCACTGCCACTGTTCTGGAAGTCCTTCCTTGCATCCCTCTACTCAGAACCCAAGCAGATCTAACCTCAGGTCTTGAGCTGGTTAGAGGCTTATGGGTCCTGCTGTCAATGGCTGAAAATAAAGACATCATGACCAGCCTCTTTGTGGGGAAGAAAGCTTCCATGGGACAGAAAATGTCATCATTGGTTGCACAGGTGCCTATTCAGGGCTGCCTCCTAGCTGGACTGCTCTTGTGATTAAAGCTCAAGAAATACCTTACCCCCTGAAGGGACGGGGACAGGCCAGCATGGGAGGAAAGAGAAAGTTCCTTGTTTCTGACATATGTGAATGACTGAATGAACAACCCATCTGCTGAGTTATAGGCCATAAATACTTTCTTGAGCATTTCCTGTTAGTTCTAATACTTGAGATTGAGGTGGAAAAGTAATCAAATATGCAGAAATAAAACATGAGCTTGCCCTAGAGGAATTCCTATTAGCACAAACTTGACAGATTAAAAGAAAATTTTTTTTAAGGCATACCAAGATAACTGGCCCCTGGAGGCAGGGACACCTGGTTTCTAGGGAGAGTTCCTAGCTGTGTGACTTGCCTCACGCGGTGCACGTATCTGTCCTAAGCCTCTATCACTTGCTCCATGGAGATAACGCAACCTTGATTAACCAACAGGTGTTGCTATGGAGAACACATGATAAAATGCAGGGATAAGCCCCTCGGGATGTGCATACAACATAACTCATTATCATAAGGTGAATTGCAAAGAGGATAGCAAGAAAGATATCTATGCTTTTTCATCTTCACTGGTCCCCGTTCAAGACGGCACTCGGGTCTTTGGACCAGCATTTCCAGAGAAAGGCAATTTATCAGGCTATCACGTCTGTGCCCACCAAGGAACCTTTGCAACGTTGATTTCTTTTTCTGCTTGGCGTTTGTTGCCCATAGGAGAAAGAAGGCCTCAATACCCAGGAGTAACAAGAAGGTTTTACTCCAGGAGTAAATATTTGAACTCCATTTGTTTGGCAGTGAGCACTGTGTTAAGAAGGACTCTGAGCCTGTGTCATGGCTTAGCTTTAAAGAGCATCCTCATAGATTAAGGGTATCTTTTATTAGGAAGGGATAGGAGGTGGCACCTTATCATTTATGACAGTGGTACCTCACTCAACCACATTCCTTGTTTGTTTTTATAACTGGATTCACAAGTCATTCAAGAGTTAGCTGAGTATCAATACCCTGAACCAGATTCTTCCCTGTGAATTGTTAAAATTAAGTTCTCTGACCCAGGAAAGCTAGAAGCATAACCCCAGGGAGAAACTGTTATCCTTAGGAAACTAGCCCGTCTCTCAGTCCCTATTTAAATGCGCAAGCTTGCCTCAATCATGCCGTTTATAAACTGAGAACAGTATCTCATAAATTCGGGTGCTACTTCTGGGTCTAGAGAATGTGGCCACACAAAACCACCCAACTAAAATATTCTGCAGATATCAGATATCCTTTGAAAAGTGAAAGTGAAAGTTGCTCAGTCATGTCCAACTCTTTGCAACCCCATGGACTATACAGTCCATGGTATTATCCATGGACTGTAGTGGAGTGGGTAGCCTTTCCCTTAATTTAATACCCTTTGAATAACAGCCTTAATTTAAAACTCTTTGAAAAGTGAAAGTGAAAATTGCTCAGTCCTGTCAAACTCTTTGCAACCCCAGTCCATGGAATTGTCCATGGACAGACATGAAGTGGGTAGCCTTTCCCTCCTCCAGGGTATCTTTCCAACTCAGGCCTTTATTTAATTCTGTGCTATCTTTTTAAAGCCTTTGAAGATTTCTGTCTTCATTGTTTCTCAGGACAATGCAATCTCTGAGTTTATCATGGGCTTAATGTGGTAGGAATTACCCCATACGTCCAAGATCTACTCTGCTCGAGTTTTAAAGGCAACCTCTCTATTGATATGTCATTATTTGGTGAAGAGTCTTCCTTCCTAGGTTGCTCTGCTCACCATTTCTGTGCTAACTGCAAACAGAGCTGGGCTGCAGTCAAGCCCCAAACTAGCTATACAAAAAGAGGGCTGAGCTAATGACTGCTGTGATCCCCACCAGAAGGGAAGGGGACAGGCTCTGTCCAGGCCCATGAGCATCATCTGTGGACCAGAAACACTCCAAACACAGCTCAGGGAGGTACCAGGAAAGAGGGTCCCTTGGATGATCTTACATTTCCAATAACAACCACAGACTACTGGAGGCAGGAAGTAGCTTAAAACCCATCTAGTGACTACAGCTGTGGAACCTGAGGCCCAGAACAATTAACCTGCCATGGTCCTATCATAAGCCAGGGATAGTGGCTACAGATAACAGTATCACAAAACTGCATGTTCTTAAGTAGTTCATCTATGTGCCTTCTTGTATTTCAGATGGTTTCCTTCCAAGTCCTCTCATAAGATTCCCAGGATCCAAGTGTCTAAAAGCTCTTTTCTCAAGGCTGAAAAGCACATCTTGTACATTATACAAACTCAAAGTTTTTTAAATAAGTGAACAAATGAAGTTATGTATATAATTTATGCATATAACTCTGTAGAAAGATATCCAGTGTAACTCTATGATTATAGCAAAAAAAAAAGGAAAAATGAAAGGAGAAATATGAAGAAAAGGGGTGACTGTCCAAATTATGGGATGTAAGTCATTTAAAAATATGTTTACAGAGTTTCAGTAACACATAGAAATGCTGATAATATGCTGATGTCAAAGATAAAAGCAGAACACTAAATTGCATGTACTCTATGATCTCAGCACTATAAAGAAAAAGGAACGGTAATATTGTTAGGAGAAAATAAAGCAGAATGTGAATAGTAGTAGATGTTTCTGATTATGGATGATTTTATTTCTGCCTCTTTGCACGCTTCTGTTCTCTGCAAATAACTTGCACTGTGCCAGGAGGACCTCCACAGACAGCAGGAGGGGACTAGGAAATGAAAAGAATGACCTCAGACACTACGCACCCTTGTTGGGATCTGGAAAGACACAGAATGTCTCTCTTCTCATATAAAGCAGCTAATGAAACAGAGACACAGGTGCTGGGCGAGGAGGCAGGCTCCCCCCACAAGCCCCACCCACCAAGGCCAGCCGGCACTCCTGCTCTGGACATTTGCAGCACTGAGTAGGTGCCGCCTTAGCACATCTCTACCCATGCATCTTGTCTTTGAGGCCAGTACTAGCTGCTGAACCTTTCCTGTGTGTCACCACTTGCTTCCCTTGACTGGACTGGGGGCTCCTCGGGTGGCGGGGGATGTCCCTGCCGGTCATTCCTGTTCCCTCTCCCAGCTCAAGCCTGCAGATTTTTTTCAATACTCAGCACCTCAAGTCTCAGGAAATAATCTGCTCATCGACTGACTGACTGACTGAACAGGTGAACAAGGAGAATGGACCCATGGGGCAGGTTGGCTTTCAACCAAGATAGAAGTCCAACGCACCTCCCTGAGGACCCGCTGACCTCACCCACTAGGACGCCAATGGGTATCAAGCGTGACGTAGGCCTTTGCCCTCGGCATCGACGACGAGATCGCAGGGCACTCAGACATCAGGATGTGTCCCTTCCTTCCCACCAGACCTGGGCTGGCTACAGGCCAGTGAAAGGGAAGGGCTGGCCCTGCTGCCTCCCTTCCGGCCACAGGATCCGGCTCCAGTTTCGGACCCACATGAGGGTCTGCTGCGGTGACCCAGGGCTCCAGCAGGCAAATCCCAGTTGTAAAGCTCTTGTCTGATCCCATCCCACTCACCGGGCACACTCTTACACTCTAGCAGAGCAGATCTTCCAGCTGAGCCAAGGCACCCAACAGGGCTGGGTTTACTTTTGCTAAACTATTAGAATGCCCCATGCAAACAAGGAAATGGCTCCTTAATGTCCCCAGGAGCAAGGCAGACAACAAATGCAGGCCTAGGGCAAAAGATTATATCTGATTTGCATCTTTTTAGACTAAGTGGAACTCAAAGGTGCTACATGCTTGGAGACAGTGGGCTGTGGCTCTCCTCTCTAAAGTCTTCTGAAACCACTGGGACTTCTGCAGGCTTCTCCTAAGTGCTGGGCCCACACCTCACCCTTCAGTTCAGTTCAGTCGCTCAGTCGTGTCCGACTCTTTGCGACCCCATGAATTGCAGCACACTAGGCCTCCCTGTCCATCACCATCTCCCGGAGTTCACTCAGACTCACGTTCATGAGTCAGTGATGCCTTCCAGCCATCTGATCCTCTGTAGTCCCCTTCCTCTTGGTAAAGCCTTCCTAATAACTCCACCTCTAGTAGCCTCAACTGTTAGGAACCTTTAACTTTCCCTGCGTGAGGAACATGTTAAGACACACAGACGTACATACATGGATAGTGTATACATGTTATTTCCCCAATGAAAGCATATTTTCCTTAGGAGGTGTCCAATTGTTAACGAATGGACCCAACAGCCTTGAATGAATGAATGGACAAAAAGTAGGCTTGTTAAAGGACTGATCAACTGCTAACTCCAAGGAACTGCAGGCAACAGCCTACAAAGCAGGTCTCCAAAATCATGCTTTCCTAAACCCCAGGAGATACTCAACTAAATCATGGTATTATAAAAATAAAATAATAGTGATAGTAAAAATTTCTTAGAATCTACCAGATGCCAGGTATGAGACATTCTATATATATATATCACACAATCATGTTTTAAGTAAGGTGATATTATTATTATTATTATTCCCATTTTATAGGTCAGAAAAATGAAGACTGAGGGCTACCCAAGGTTGAAGATACTGGAATCAGGATCTGTTGGGACATTGCTTTATCACCTGGAAAGGACTGCTGGTCTTTCAGAACTGCCCTTCTTGAATACAACATGGGCAAAGACCAAAACTCTGGAGTATAGAGTTCATAAAGACACATGGAGCAGGTGGGTTCACCAGGATGCCAGCTGTTCCTGGGGGACAGATCCCAGGCAGAAATTAGCTGGCCTGACTCGCCTTTTGCTAAAGTGCTGAGAAGACAATTCCCATCTTTCAATTCTATTTAATCAAAGCAAAGAATTCATAAGAATCTGCAAGCATTCATTCATCAGGCAATTAAATATTTGATAACCCTGCAGTTGAATTTTTTATGGCTCAGTGTGTGGCAGGAAGCATTCCCAGGGAGGCCACTGCTGACCTTGGGACAAGCAGTGGCCAGAAGCAGACAGGGCAGGGCTCTGGTCCACGCACGCTCGTCTGCCCTGACCACAGTAAGAGGCTCCATCTGGATCCCTGGGCCAAAGAGGCACAGCTGCTGTTTTCTGAGTTCTTAAAAAGAGAGTCTAGAAAAGGAAAGAGACGTTATAGAGAAGGCAGGCTGAGGGCCTGGCAAGGTCAGGGAGGGACCCAGGTGACCCCAAATGTCCAGGTTTCAGGAAGGGGAGGCAGCCTTCTCCTGCCTCTTTCCTAGGTCACCTAACCACACAGTGGAGAAAGCTTCTGAAAAAAAAGTATGCCTGGCTCTATCTCACTGCCGACTGACAACACCGGAGGAACATTCCGGACTTTTCCCTCCCCTTTCCAGCAACGCTCCTCAGTCACAGAGGACTTCCTTATGCTCCTTCTAGCCCTCGTGAGGCTCGTGAGTCTACAGAGCAGAAGAAAAATTAGGAGGTATCAATGCTTCACATCCTCAAATGGTTTTCTCCAGGGCTAGAGAGGGCCTGTCTCCCAATCCTCTGCTTCTCATCAAGGTGAAATTCCAGCAGATTTTGCCTTCTCTGCCCCAAAATGCTCAGATCTCCTTTCAATTCCCAAACTGCCCCCAACTCACCCCCAGAGCCCCTGTGAGGGACACACACACACACCCCTTCCTCTCTGCCCACCACACGGAAAGAACTGGTATCTAAGCCTTCAGCCGGTCCCCTCAGGTCAACACCCATCCAATTAACTTGCTCGAGGGTTTAGAGGGGCCAGGAGAGGAGACGCCAGCATTCCAGCAGCCAGCAGAGATTTCTGTTTTAATTTCTTTTTAATTGGCTGTACCACTAATGGCATATCAGGAATCTCTCCTTTCTGACCCTTCTCCCCTCCGCTCGTACAGGAGAAGGACGTCCCGACAGCTTGCCAGGAAGGGAGAGAAATGCCCCTGCAGAGGCCAACTCATTTTTCCCGCTGTCCTTATTCATCCGCAGCCTAATGAGGAGCCGTGGTTGTGTCATCAGCCCCACCTCATCAATGAGGGGCTCATCAAGGCAGGCAAGCGGGAGGAAACTGACATGCCTCTCCTCCCAAGAAGAGCTACTGCCTCTGGATGGTAATTCCCGGGGTGGAGGGGCCTCCTCCCCAAGCTCTCCTGCTCCATCTCTGCTCTGCAGACACCCTCTCAGGACCCTCGGCGCTCTCCGGGGAGGACAGGAACCTTCTAGCAGCCCGTGCTGGCCCGGCTCCAGGCCTCTCTGGAGATGGCTGTGTTGTCATTGGACACCATCACGGAAAAAGAAGAGGGAGTGTGTGGGCAAGGGAAAGCTGTTTGCCCATTTTCCTCATTTAAGGATCTGGTGAAATTACGAGCAAAGCTTATCTCTGCGCTGGGACAATTCATGTTGCAAAAAAACAGCACTGAGACACTTACAGGGAGGAGGCAATTTATTTGATGTCTTGGCATGGTCACCCAAGCAATTACTGTAATGGCAGAAGGACATGCTGGACAGTTACCACCACCACCCTCCCCTCCTCCAGGAAGCCAGGCAGAATTTTCATGGCTTGCGGTTGACATTTTAATAGAGGCTCAGCATCAGAGCACAGGGGAAGTGAGTTGAAGACAGGATTTGATGGATAGGATCAGGGTGGGAGGGAAGTGAAATGGCAGGGAGAAAAAGTGGTCCTGGGGGCAAAAAAGTCTTCTGTGGCCCAGCCTGCAGGTCCTCCATGGTGAGATTTTTCACTTTTTTTTTTATTATTTTAGGAAAGGGGATATATTTTCTCAGAGGACAAAATACAAGTCACCTCAGTAAGTAACTCCCTAGAAATTTCTTTTATTGGATGATTTTGCAAATTATAAAGCTATTACTTCAGTCATTGGCTCCTGTTAGACTGGTGTGGTTAAGCACATTTTATCAGGAAGGAGGTCCACTTGCCCAAGAATCACAGAGCTAGTGAGGGAAGCACCTTGGGAACCAGATGTTTCTGGGCCTCCTCCTTCCAGAAGCTACCACCACCCTCATCGCATCCAACTAATGGGAAAAACATACCTGAGGCTGGAGAGCGAATACCTCTACTTGCTCCACATGGTGCTAAGCATTTTACATCAATTATCCCCTATTTCCATCTTCACACTGCAGTTGGGAGAGAGTTGTTAAAACCCTCGTTAGTCAGATGGGGAAACCAGGTCTCCGAGGAGACCATCAGTAACTTGCCCAAGCTCACAGGAGCAGCAGGGACAGAGCCAGGACTCCAACTCCATGCTCCTGCCAGGGTATCTCAGTGGTTCTCACTTTTGCCCACACATCAGAACGATCAGCTGCAACAAGGAGTGCTGGGCCCCTAGCCCCAGTCGCTGACTCAGGGAGTCTGGGGTGAAACCTAAGAGCTCGCACAAGTTCCCAGGTGATGCTCAATGCTGCTGTCTGGGAATCCCACTTTGAGAACACGGCTCTATCAAACACTGCCTCTCGTCACTCATCAGCTAACACATTCATCCTGTTTAGAGATACGGCACAAGTGTGCAAAGCGTGACAGCAGGAAGCTACCTCTGTGTTGCACAGAACTGCTCTCGGGACTTGTTACCATAAATAGGGTACACACCATCCGTGGAGACACTTAAGTACCATCTGCATCAGTTAAACATCAACAGAGGGATATTCTAAGCCAATTTACACTGAAAACCGCTCTGTTACTTTTTCTTTTTTTTTGGCAGTGCTGTGTGGCTTGCAGAATCTTAGTTCCCTGATCAGGGATTGAACTGGCACCCCCTTCATTGAAAGCACAGAGTCATAACCACTGGACCACCAGGGATGTCTCAGAACTCACTCTGTTCTTCATCTGGACGTCCCCCTGCTGAAAGAGATTCAAACACCTATCGTCCAGCCAAGAAATTTCATTATCATTAAAACACTTCTTCAGAAATATGGCAAGCATTCTGGAAGAGCAGATCCCATCAGCATATACCCCCATGTGTGTGTATATATACATCAAGAGCCATACCATATGAATATTACATACACTGTAATATGTACACAGAAAGTCACTTAAAAAGCTCACAAAAATAGAAATATTTTTCCCCATATTCCAAAGGACAGTTTTGTACATCCCACTTTAGAGGGTGTTGGCCTAGAATGCATTGTTCTCCAAGATTCAACTGAGAATCTGTCAATTGCCCGCTGTCCCTGCTGAAGAATCACTGTGCCTGTGGTTCAGCAAAAATTGGTTCTTGGGAGACAAACCAGGCAGAAGTGCAGTGGAAATGCAAGCCTCTGAAGCACGCCTGACTTCCCCTCAAAGAGTTACCCCAACAAGCCCCCAGTACCTCACAAGTGCACCACCAGGAGCTTTCAGCCAAGGCTTCTTGACTGCACAAGTTATTTCTCCAAAAGAGGAGGAGAAGCATCAAGGAATCAGAGAGAGGACAGCAGCTGCCTATAAAAGCTGTGTCTTAAGAGCACAGAATGGGAGACTGAGCCTCACTTCTAGAGGCTGCGGAAGAGAGAGTACCAGATCAGGAGTCAGGGAGCAAGCCTTGGAGTCAGTCTCCACCAAGAATCGTGGCGAGGCCTGAGGCATGTTCTGTCCACCTCTGCCAGGCCCACCCTGCCCACCTCGGGCACCAGTGTCTTCATCTGTCAGTTGGAGTACAGGGTGACCAACTGTCCTGCTTTGCCCAGGGCTGACTGAGGGTTTTCCCAAGATGCCAGACTTGCAGTGCTAAACCACAACAGTCCCAAGCAAACCAGATGGTTAACCACCCTAGGTGTGGACCATGTACCAGCTCTTGGTGAGCCTTAGTGTTTATCAGCCCCACCCTGATCTCTGCTGTGAGGTGTCCTGGGAGAGCAGGAGGGAGTCAGTGCCTGTTCTCAGGGGCTTAGCAATACTACTAAGATAGAGTTATTGCAACAACAGTAATAGCAGTAATCATCAGCAGCAGCATCATAATCCAAACCAAATTAAATGTCCACAGCAGATCAAAACAGAGGTTGGAAAGAGGAGCTACTATCGACTGTTGCAACCAGACAGACTACGGAGGAAGCCAGGGTCCAGGAGGAGCAGACACGGCACAAACCCCAAAGTCTAATTTCTGTCTTCATTTTCCTCCCATCCCCCCATCTCGCCATCGTCTGGAGCAGGAAGGAGGACAATTAATCCCAGCGATGGAGTCTCATGGAATCCAAACTTGATGCTGCCCTTTTATTTTTGGAGCAATTTCAGTTGTTACTGAAATTCTCACAGCCTCAGTATTTTTTTCAAAATGAGGAAAACTTCACCCCACACTTGGAGAGTTGTTTTCAAGACTGAATGAAGGAACACAGGCAGAGTGCTTCAGGACTGTGTCTGAGGGCGTGCACTCCGTCAATATTGACTGTTCTTCACCTCTGTTGACCTTTTTCAATCTATTATAAACCTACACATTATTTTGCCAACAAAGGTCCGTCTAGTCAAGGCTATGGTTTTTCCAGTAGTCATGTATGGATGTGAGAGTTGGACTGTAAATAAAGCTGAGCACCAAAGAATTGATGCTTTTGAACTGTGGTGTTGGAGAAGACTCTTGAGAGTCCCTTGGACTGCAAGGAGATCCAACCAGTCCATCCTAAAGGAGATCAGTCCTGGGTGTTCACTGGAAGGACTGATGTTGAAGCTGAAAATCCAATACTTTGGCCACCTGATACTAAGAGCTGACTCATTTGAAAAGACCCTGATGCTGGGAAAGATTGAGGGCAGGAGGAGAAGGGGATGACAGAGGCTGAGATGGTTTGATGGCATCACCGACTCAATGCACATGAGTTTGGGTGGACTCCAGGAGTTGGTGATAGACAAGGAGGCCTGCAGTGCTGTAGTCCATGGGGTCACAAAGAGTCGGACACGACTGAGCAACTGAACGGAACTGAGAGGTGTTTTTAAAGGACGGTACTCTGCACACTCCAGGACTTCCCTGTTGGTTCAGACAGTAAAGTGTCTGTCTACAAAGTGGGAGACCGGGGTTCAATCCCTGGGTTGGGAAGATCCCCTGGAGAAGGCAATGGCACCCCACTCCAGTACTCTTGCCTGGAAAATCCCATGGACAGAGGAGCCTGGTAGGCTATAGTCCATGGGGTTGCAAAGAGTCAGACACGCCTGAGCGACTTCACTTTCACTTTTCACTCTGCTCACAGCAAGAGACATTATGAATAATTTTGCAGCGGATGATGGAGGGAGCAGGCTTCATTCTGTTGCTGTCCACTACTCCTAAAGTCACGGAGGACACAACATGAAGGAGAAATCACAGAGAAGGCGGCCCCTGGCCCTGGGCAAAGCCCAAGGGTCTCTCCCGGCCCTGTTCAGAACAAGGAGCACACTTTCCAGCTGGAGCTCACAGCTCCAAGCAGTTACCACAGAGGGGATCTCCTCCCTCTTCAGCCCCAAAGGGTGTAAAGAAAGTTATCTGGGTCTGCTCCTCCTGCTACAAGGGTGTGTCCCCTTAGGCCAAAACAGGTCCCAGCTAAGCACCAGCTCAGGACCACTTCCGGCTCTTGGAAATGAGCTTTCTAAGAACATGGCAGGTTTCCAGACTCTTGCAGGTGAAATGTTCAACAGTATTTCCCATGATCCCAGGCAGTGAGTTGATGCTGGAGACCAGAGAGGGTGTCCTCCTGCTTAAGCTGGTCTCTATCCAGGTCAGCCTGAGAAGTGGGCATAAATAATCAAATCCAAATCTGTAAGCTCCCACGAACACTTGGGTCTGAAATTCCACCACTAGGCATCACTTCTTTGATACGGATATCTCCTCTTTGGGCAAATGCTTTTTTTTTTTTTTTTTGGTTGCCTATCATGTCCTCAGAATTAGAAAACATTTTAAAAAGGAAAATAGAGATTCACTTCAGCCTCTTCCCTGAAGGTTCCTACAGGTCAGCTGGGGAGACAAACCACATAGAACTGCAATACGCAGAGAGAAGGAAACTCTACCATGCTTGCCTTCAAAAAGATCCCTCTCAACTGTCCCTTCTACACCCCTACTGCACTTCCCACACAGCGCTCCAGCAGAAGCAAATAGATTAGTTGGCAATTGTTTTTAATGTGCAGTTCCCTTTTGTACTGTGGGTTCCCTGAGGCTGTTTTTTTTTAACATTTTACCCCCAAACTTGGTGCATGAGATATAGCAGGTATTCAATTTGTCTGATTAGTTACTTAATGAACATTTTAATAAAAATAAAACTGAAATACAAGGCATTTGAGAAGGGCCATCATTTAAGCTGGTGACCCTCAAAGTATGATGCTGAACCAGTAGCATCACCAGGGAATTTGTTAGAAGTACAAAGTTTGGTCCCTACCCCCGAACTCTGGAGCCAGGAATCCTGAGTTGGGGCTGGTCTCTATTTTAACAGTATCCAGGTGATGCTGATGCCCACTCAAGTTTGAGAACCAGTGACCTCAACCTTTATCATCAGATACTTTTTACAAAATAGCATTACTGTGCTCTTCTCTTTCATGTACTGGTTCACATGCATCTACACAGCAAAGTCAGTTGTATCCACTGGTCCCCAAGAGGCCCACGGATGTCCATAAGATGGCAGGCAATGTAGTAAACAAGTTACCCCTGAAGACCCTCAAAGACTGTTCTGGTCAACATGAAAAAAAGCCACCATCAAGGCCGTGGTCAACGAATCACCCTTCAGGGACAGCCATGGAGATGAATTCCCGCATCAAGAAGCTGCTGTGGGGAGAGGGACAGGCGGCATCCTGACACCCAGCAAGCCTGGCCCTTGGGTGGGGAGGCGAAGGCGATGGAGCAGAGTAGCAGCCGACCCTCTACGTGCTTTGCAGACAGTGTCTGGACTAGCAGGCGAAGATGCAGAATCAATAGAGAAGGCAGGCTGTGTGAGGTCAAGAGGGCGGGGCAGCCGGTCAGCATCCTCATGTCACCTCGCCTGTTAACAGCCTCCACCTCTAAGCCTCTTCTGAACAGAGAAGCTGAGGTCATAGACTGGCAGCAGCCAGGCCTACCAGCTCAGAGGCGGCCCTCTGGGTGCATCCTGCCCCGTCCTCTCACTGAGCTGTCCTCTCCCCTGAGCTGCTGCAGCTGCCCAGCTCCATCCCTGCAGGCAGACCCAGAGTCTAGGCACCAGGCACAGAGAGCACCTCAGTGCTGGAAGGCCCTGTGGCCCAACCCAGGAGCCAGCGCCCACAGCCCCGGCACATTCCAGGCCAAGGGGGCAGTGTTCTCTAAAAGCCAGTGGGATGGGCAGGACCTTGCTCCTGGTTCAGGAGCAAAGTTGCCAGGACTTCCCTAGACCTGGTGTTCCAGGAACACAACTGACTTGCTGACAGTTCACTTAAACTCTTCGGTTATAAAATGGGACAGCTTGGCCACCCTCTCAGCTTACAGGCCATTTCCCTGCAGCCCAGCGTGGATGGCCAGTCCCTCCCAGACACCTGTGGGCCAGAGCTGAAGATGTTGGCTCCATGCTCAGGGCCACCCTCCCCTCCCCTGTCCATCTTTCCCCTCCTGGCAGAGGGGTCTTAGAGCAATGCCAGAAGCCTCAGGCAGGGATAGAAAGGTCCCACAGCCTGTGTGTGATCTCTAGATTACAGGGTTTCCAGGTCAAAGCAAGATGCCTACCTATGTTTTTAACTTCAGATAAACAAGAAATACTTTATTATTAATTTATTAAAATAGTATGTCCCAAATATAGCAGAGGACATACATAACCAAAAGTTCTATCCTGCTTATCTGAAATTCAGGTGTAACTGGGCATCCTGTATTTTTATTTACTAAATCTAGTGACCCTTCTCTATTAGCTAGGTCTAGAATAGTGAAATCTAGCTTTCTCAAATCAGGAAACTTAGGAGACCACAAGAGAAAGAGACTTGAAAGTAACAAAGTATAAAATAAGATCTCAGGAGCGTGATTAAAGTTGATTATTTGTTTCATACAGTGAGATGAAGGCACTAAAGTATAACAGGAAAAGCTCTGGCCTCTGGTCAACCAACTCAGTTCTGGGTCCCAGGTCCATCTCAGACATTCCCTTGGGAAGTCGTTTTCCCGTGCCAGAACTACTGACATTTTGGTCCGGATAGTTCTTTATTGTGTGTGTTTGGTTGGGGCGGGGGGTGCTGCCTATGCATTGTAGTATGCTTGGCAGCATCCTTGGTCTCTACCCTCTAGATAACAGAAACATCACACTCCAACTGTGTCCAGTGTCCCACGGGGTGAGACTGGGTGTGCAGTCAAATTCACTCCTAGTCAAGGATCCCTGAGTTAGACTATATATCCTGATGTCTGGAGTCCCTGCCAACTTTAAGAGTTAATGATTTTAGGGCTTTACACATGGGTTTCTGGAAAAGGTTTCTCTTAAATATCCTGCTTCCATAAAGCATCTACATAGGATGTGATTTACCAAGGCTTCATGACATGGAAACTTTAAAAAATGTACTTAACCTCCACCCACACATGCATTCAAAACTTAACTGGTTTCCAGGAAGTGACTCTGGCTTTCTGATGGCTTTCCAGACAGCAGTGGCTTAACAATACTCAAAATTGAAATGACCAGCCCCCTGACTGAAAGCAGTGATTATCAGAACTTCTCAGCAGACACAGTTTTTACTAATACTGATATAACTAACACTACCAATATCTACAATGTGTGGGGCGCCTTCTACACATCAGGACCACCGAGGCACTTTGGATCCAGTCTGCCATTGTCCGGTTGCCCTGCCCTGAAGTGCAGAATTGCAAAGAATCTTGAGAGGGAGGGTGGCCTCATTGTAATCCTCACAATAACCCTTGGAGGTCAGTACCATGTGGATTCACATTTAATAGCTGGGGGAAAAAGGGGGGGGGGTTCAGAGAGCTTATGCAATTAGCCTAAGGTCACGAAAGCCCACCTGACTCCAGAGCCTGTGCTCCTTCTAGTATATAAACATTCCATCACGTACAGGTCCCACCGGGAAAGGGGAATCCCCTCCTCCTGGGCCTCCATTCCTGCTGAAACACTCCCAAGGCTCTCGCCTCCAGGACCCAAATCTCTAGGGACGATACAAGGCCAGCAGACACAGTGATGCCGCCAGCGTTCTGCACCTTGGACCACGCAGAACCCTGGGCCCTCTGGAGCTGCCACACACACACAGCACACTGGCTTGTGAATGTTTCCAGACCTGGCTTTCACTGGGGACCGTAACTCCAGTGCCAGGCCCACAAAAGGCACTCAAAAGATGCTTGCTAAGTGAGTCGCTGAATGTGCACTTCAAACATGGGGACATGAGGCCCGCCTCATTCGATGCAGTTCCAACCTAAGGGAAAAACCAGCTCTGGCTCTCAAATTCCCTTTGCCCTGCATCCAGATTCCCTTCAGGTACCCATTCACTTTGTTTTTAAAGCTCTTCCAAGGATACCCTCATTCCCTTTGTATTATGAGTGAAAGGAGCTCTGGTGGCCCTTGAGGGACCTAGTGGTCCCAAGGACTAGAGGCCACTAAAGAAGTCTAGAGCCTCAGCCTGGAACCAGAGTCTGGAAGACTGTGCGTCTGTGCCCTCAGTTACTAGGGCACCTTGAGTGGGGCTGCCTGGCTGCTCCGTGGCCCAGTTTCCCCTTCGGAGTGCAGGCTGAGCGAGGTTCCCCCCACGGTGTGCTATTATTACTTGGCACACTGAGGAATGAGGCTGCTGTACAATGAGGCCACCCCACCCCCCAAGATTCTTCAAAATTCTGCTCCTCGGGGCAGGACAACCAGGCAATGTAGGGCACAGCCGCTCCAATTAGCCAAGGACTGGGGGTTGAAGAGGGCATCACGGCGGTGAGCCGGTAAACAGGGCTCTGGGATGCCCAGTGACAAAAGGAAGGACCACAGAACAAACGGGTGAAAACTGGGGGCCTCATCTAGGAGGAAATGAGTGCAAAATTCACACACACACTCACACACACACACACACTCTCCAGGGTGTCTAATTTTAGTAGCCATTCGCCCCAGCAAAGCACTTTGCAAGCAGTTATTTTGAGCAATGCTATTAGCCACTGGGATATTTTTAATGCCCCTTGTGGGACAGGCATGTGTGACATAAACAGCAGCTGAAAGGCAATAAGCTTGTAGCCTTGGACGTGTCCAGGACCTGGGGGCCAGCCTCTTGGGATAGCAGATGGAGGGACTGGGCAAGCATCCCACATGCCCTGCTGGTCCCTCCCTTGGTGAATACCGCTCTGTTCATCAGAAATGGGCACAGATTTGGATGAATGAGAAGTCGCCCCCATCCACGACAGCCCAATTGCTACCGGGCCGGCAGAGTCTGAAATGATCCCCGGTGAGCACGGCACCTCTCAGAGCCTCCCCACAGCTCACAGGTCATCATTCCCAGCCAAAGTCCCCAGCCGAGCTTCCCAAACCCAGTACTCTCACACAAACCCTGCTCCTGGCCCCCTGGCCTTCTGGCTCTCTGCTTTCCTACCTCCACTACGTTTGCCCAAACGGACACCCTCAACTTGCAACACGTCACCCCACCTCTCCTAATCCAGCCCCAGAGTTCCGTGCTCTAAACACCTAGAGTGAAAGAGCTGTGTCGGCCTGTGGGTGTTCGCTATGTGACAGCTTGCATTTTTGGCCACCTGTGCACACACAAGGGCTTCCCCATGGCTCAGACTATCAAGAATCAGCCTACAATGCAGGAGACCTGGCTTCAATCCCTGGGTCGGGGAGATCCCCGGAGAAGGGCGCGGCTACCCACTCTAGTATTCTTGCCCAGAGAACTCCATGAACTGAGAAGCCTGGGGTACTACGGTCCACAGGGTGGCAGAGTCGGACACAACTGAAGCGACTTAGCACACACGGGCACATACATGTGTTTCTTATTGAAAGAAATGCTACCATGTCCTGAGTGCCTAGGACGCACCCGCCATCCTCCTTAAACCCTCTACGAAGCTCAAAAAAGTCTAAGGTAGGGAGTTTGGATGGACAGGTACACACTGCCAAATTTCAAATGGATAACCAACAGTGACCTCCTGTAGAGTACAGGGAACTGTGCCCAGTGTGACGTGGCAGCCTGGATGGGAGGGGAGTTTGAGGGAGAATTGGATACATGTATACGTTTGGCTGAGCCACTTAGCTGCCCACCTCAAACTATCATAATATTGTTACCTGGCTACACTCCAATATAACTTCCCAGGTGGCGGTAATAGTAAAGAGCCTGCCTGCCGATGCTGGAGACATATGAGATGCAGGTTTGATCCCTGGGTTGAGAAGATCCCCTGGAGGAGGGCATGGCAACCCTCTCCAGTACTCTTGCTGGAGAATCCCACAGACAGAGGAGCCTGGCAGCTACAGTCCATAGGGTCACAGAGTCAGACACAACTGAAGTGACTTAGCATGCGTGCATACTCCAATATAAAATAAAGAGTTTAAAGGAAAGAGAGAGAGAGAGAATTCTCCTAAAGGTCTCAGTTGGTGCCCTCACCATCCCAGTTTTAAATATGAGGAAACTAGGAGGTATGGGGAAAGATGACATAAGGCAAGTTGTCCAGGGTCTCATATGCTGGTCTCAGCAAGGGCACAGAGCGTGGAGGTTTAAGGCACAGATCTGCGGCCAGATCGTCTGCATCAAACCCCAGCTTCACATCCTGGAACCTTGGACAACGCCTCCTAAGCAGTCTGTGCCTCTGTCTTTCCCTGAGCTCTTGTGTGAGTGAAGTGACTAGTACTTATAAAAGCCCCTTTAAAGGAACCTGGCACCTGGCAGGTACTGTCACGGGGTCAGCTCTGATCACTGCAGTGGAAGCAGTGAGGGGGTGGGTACTCTCAACTCCTATTTACCGTAGGGTCCTGACAACATGCCATGTGCTCTGCAACTGCTCGCCAAGACCCTGTAGAAGTTTACAAAGAAATTAAGTTAAAAGAAATTAAATCTTTTGCCTCAGAACAAAGCTGCTGCTGCTGCTGCTAAGTCACTTCAGTTGTGTCTGACTCTGTGCGACCCCATAGACGGCAGCCCACCAGGCTACCCCATCCCTGGGGTTCTCCAGGCAAGAACACTGGAGTGGGTTGCCATTTCCTTCTCCAATGCATGGAAGTGAAAAGTGAAAGTGAAGTCGCTCAGTCATGTCTGATTCTTTGCGACCCCATGGACTGCAGCCTACCAGGCTCCTCTGTCCATGGGATTTTCCAGGCAAGAGTACTGGAGTGGGGTGCCGTTGCCTTCTCCGAAGAACAAAGCTAGTACACAGGAATTTGACCAGGTACCTGAACACGAGTCTGAATGTTAACTAGAGCCTCCCACTGGTCTTGTCTCTCTGGAAACGGTAACTCTGCTTTCATAGTTCCTGGCACAGGGTTGGTCCTTTAAACGGACTCAATCACAACTCTCAGTTTCTAGCAATGCTTTCTAAATGGGGGGCCCTAGGTGCAAATCACAACCTCTGCCCCTTCCCGGGGTTGGGGAGGGGGCTTCTCATCCCCTTCTCTACCTGCTCTCAGGCAGGTGCGGTGCTTCAAAAGCAGACGAGAGGCTGTAGAACACTGAAGAAGCCTTACCATGGGCCAGGGCCCATTCAGATGGCAACGAGCTGCCCGTGGGGACCCAAGGCCCAAAGGTCAGGAATTTGGGCCATGCTGAAGAAGCCCAGAGTTGTAAGACATCAAGCATGAGCTGGAGGCTGCATCGCAGAGAGAATGCAGGCCCAGCTGAACAAGTGAATTATGTGTGCGGTTCAATTTTAGGCACCAGGCAGATGTGTAAAGCTCATCACCCTCCTGCAGTTGCCTGCAAAAGGCCACACGTTGATACCACACTCGTCAATCAGCACAGGAGGGGAATGTGTGCTCCAGCAGGGCTGGGAGCACAGGGGTTCCAGCAAAGAGGTTACCACTATCCCTGAAGGTCCATGGTCTTAGCCAAGGACATGAGCTTAGCTCCTATGGAACATTTTTGTTGCTATTCAGTCGCTAAGTCATGTCCGAATCTTTACGACCCCAGGGACTGCAGCATGCCAGGCTCCTCTGTCCTCCACTATTTCCTGGAGTTTGCTCAAACTCATGTCCATTGAGTTGATGATGTTATCTAACCATCTCATCCTCTGTAGGCCCCTTCTCCTTTTGCCTTCCATTGTTCCCAGCTCAGGGTCTCTTCCAATGAGTTGGCTGTTCACATCAGATGGCCCAAGTATTGGAGTTTCAGCTTCAGCATCAGTCCTTCCAATGAATATTCAGGGTTGATTTCCTTTTGGGTTGCCTGGTTTGATCCCCTTGCAGTCCAAAGGACTCTCAAGAGCCTTCTCAGCACCACAGTTCAAAAGCATCAGTTCTTCAGCACTCAGCCTTCTTTATGGTCCAATCCTCACATCCAAACATGACGACTGGAAAAACTGTAGCTTTCACTACACACCTTTGTCAGCAAAGTGATGTCTCTGCTCTTTAATACACTGTCTAGATTGGCCATAGATTTCCTTCCAAGGAGCAAGTGTCTTGATTTTATGGCTGCAGTCACTGTCTGCGATGATTTTGGAGCCCAAGAAAATAAAATTTGTCACGTCTTTCACTTGGAACATTAAGGGCAGCCTTTAACACACAACTCTGACATGGTGCCCATCAAATCACACATGAGCCTACTTTGTGCCAGGGAGCTGCTGTGCCTAATTCTGCTTTTGAAACACTGAAGAAATCACTCCAGTCTAGAGTCTTGGTTTCCTCCCCTCCATGAAGAGGATGATCTTTTTTTTTTAATACTTTATTCTACATTACAATACTGTATTGGTTTTGCCATACATTGACATGATGATCTTGATCAAACACCCCATGCAGGCCAGCTGAAGGAGGTAAGCCCCAGGCCATGCTAGCTTCCCCTGTGTACAGTGAACAAGACAGGGAGAAGCTTCTGCCCTCGGGGAGGCTGTAAGTAACAAAAGGGAAGGAATCGAACACTGAAAAATCAGAACAAGGCTGGAGGAGATACACAAGGTTGACCACATCTCTCAGTAGAATGGAATGAGCGTGGCAGAAGACTATGAAAGCTAGAGAAACTCACCACATCGTGCTTGACCTTAAAAGGTGGCCTCCGTTTAGTCTGAATGTCTCACTAACCAGACCGCAAGCTCCCCAACAACTAGGTCCTAGCTTTCATCTCCCAGCCCCTCTTGAGCTTAGGGCCAAGGGCAGGCTATGAACTGGCAGCCTCTGCCCATAGGAGCTACCTGGATCCTGTGTGACTCAGCAGCTTCTGATAGCCAGATTGGGAGGGCTTATCAGAAGTCAACTCCTCAAGGGCAGGAGGTCACATACATGATCCTTTGACATCAATGGAAGCAGTTTTCCAGGGCGTGGAAAAATGGAGTCTGGAAAGCTGGGTGTAGTCATCTGCCAAGGGCTGCAGTCACAAAGCTTCAAGAAGTGGGTGGATTAAACAGCAGAAATTTATTGCCTCGCATTCTAGAGGCCAGAAGTCTGAGATCAAGATGTCAACAGGGTTGGATCCCTCTGAGGGTTATGAGGGAGAATCTGTGCCTCGCTTCTCCTCCAGCTCTGGTAGTCTGCTGGCCATCTTTGACCCTCCTTGCCTTGTAAGAGCATTACCCTGATCTCTGCCTTCATCTTCACCTGGCCTTCTCCCTGTGCACCTATCTGTGTTCAAATTTCCCTTTCCTATAAAGACAGTCGTACTAATGGGTCGGGAAGATCCCCTGGAGAAGGAAATGGCTACCCACTTCAGTATTCTTGCCTGGAAAATTCCACGGACAGAGGAGCCTGGTAAACTGCAGTCCATGGGGTCACACAGAATCAGACACGACTGAGCAGGCACACACACACACACACACACACACACACACACACACACTACTGGATTAAGGCCCACCCTAATGACCTCAACTTGATTATCTGCATTTCCTATAGACAGCAAATAGGCACATGAAAAGGTGCTCAACATCACTAATTATCAGAGATACGCATGTAAAAACAACAAGGTATCTGTATGGGTCAGAACGGCAAACATTAAAAAGTCTACAAATTACAAATGCTGGAGAGGGACGGAGTAAAGGGAACCCTCCTACACTGTTGAGGGGGACTGTACGTTGCTGCAGCCACTACGGAGCTCAGTGTGGAGATTCCTCAGAAAACCATAAACAGACCTACCGCATGATCCAGCAGCTCCACTCCTGTGCAGACAAAATTATAATTCAAAAACACAGCACCACTCACAATAGCCAAGACATGGAATCAGCCTAAGTGTCCATGGATGAACGATAAAGAAGATGCGGTACATCTATACGATGAAATGCTTGTTGTTATTGTTTAGTTGCCAAGCTGTGACTGACTCTTTTGTAACCCCACGGACTGCAGCCCACCAGGCTCCTCTGTCCATGGGATGTCCCAGGCAAGAATACTGGAGAGAGTTGCCGTTTCCTTCTCCAGGGTATCTTCCCAACCGAGGGATCAAACCCATATCTCCCTCATTGGCAGGCAGATTCTTTACCCACTAAGCCACCAGGAATGCCCCAAAGCAATGCTACTCAGCCATAAAAAAGAATGAAACAATACCATCTGCAGCAACACAGATGCAACTAGGGGTTCGCATACTAGTGAAGTCAAAGAGAAAGACAAATATGATACCACTTCTATGTGTAATCCAAAATATGACAGAAATGAACCTATCCCTGAAACAGAAGCAGAGCCACAGATACAGAGAACAGACTCATAGCTGCCAAGGCGGAGAGGGTTGGGAGAGGGATGGAGTGAGAGGTTGGGGTTAGCACCTATAAGCTTTTATATACAGAGTAGATGAACAGCAAGGTCCTTCTGTATAGCGCAGAGAACTATGTTAAATTTCCTATGATAACCATAATGAAAAAGAATAGTAAAAAGAAGGCATGCATATATATACATATATATAATATATATATAACTGAACCACTTTGCCATACAGCAGAATTAATTTAAAATTATAAATTAACTATACTTCAATTTAAAAAAATATATATGAAAAGAAAACAAAGACTGTATTTCCAAATAAGGTCATATTTATAGGTACTAGTGGCTAGGATTTCAACATCTTTTGGAGCAGACATAATTCAACCTGCAATACTTGGGTTCCCTAAAGAAAAAAACAAGGTTTTTTTTAAAAGCCAAGTTGGGATTCCTAACATTACTAATATACTGGGGCAGAGCCCCAAGAAATAGGCGAGATGTCTGAAAAAACTTTCTGGCTCTGTCCCAGCCCAGGCCTTTGTGGCCTCGTGCCTGTAACACTAGACGGACTCCAGACTGGTTGCCCTGACTTTGGTCGTCTCCTTCCTGTGCCCTCCAGCCTCAGGCTGCCTGACTCTGAGTCATAGCGTTGAGTCCCAGCCCTAGCATACCACTGTCCTGCTCTTCCAGCCCCCGATGGCTGCCCACCACCCAGAGGACGGAACATGACCTTCCCTGTTACCTTCTGCACCCCTGGTGAGCACACCAACAAGAACATGAGCCAACAAGTGCCCTTGACTTCTTGGGCCCTGTTGTCTCGTTTGTGAAAGTGAGAAAACACACATTTCCCGGAATGCTCCCCTGAGATGCCCAGGAGGAAGCCCAGGCCAAAGCTTGCTGCCCCAGAGGCTGGTGCAGGTGGACACAGTAGCTGTGCCCTGGCCCAAACCCAAGGGGCTGGGCAGAGGATGGGAAGAGACCTCAGGCCAGAGATAGGCACTGCGTTTCCCCAAGGGGGAGGCAGAGGGCTGCTGAGCCACTCCTGCCTTACCCCCTGTGGTTTCTCACAGAAGGCTGCCAGTCTCTGAAAGTCTTCCTCCCTGGGAACCTCACTGGTCCCAAGGCTGCCTGAGACCATCCGCCAGAGAGGCTCAGCAAGCAACAGTCTGATAAAGATGCAGAGCTCTCTTTGGAGGCCTTGGAAGAAGGCCCACTGGGTACAGACAGCTTTCCGTGGCACATAGTGCTCGACGTGTTTGCTGTGATGGCTCTCACCCACCTCCTCTTCTTTGGCCCAGGGCCCCTAAATTATCCTTGAAGCAGCTGCACCCACCTGACCACATGGCCTAGCCAGCCCATCCTGGAGCCCAGACCCTCCCTGACTATCTCACTGACAACAAAATCCCATCTGTGTGTTACCCTTCTCATCAAAATCCTCACCAGGGGACTTCCAGCGACCTGAACACCTCATGACTGTTACAAAGAACATTTCAGGGACTTCCCTGGTAGTCCAGGGGCTAAGACTTCATGCTCCCAATGCAGGGGTCCCAGGTTCAATCCCTAGTCAGGAACTAGATTGCCCATGCACCAACTAAAGATCCTGTGTGCTGCAAGAAAGATCCAGCACAGCCAAACAAATACAGTAAATTTTAAAAATTAAAAAAAAAAAGACTATTCCAGAAAAAGCACCCTTCAAGGAAGAGATATTGAGCACCTTGCCACACCAGAAGGGAGCCAAAGCAACACCATGCTAATTGGCTCTCTTGACTTCACAAAAGAACATGAGAGACGCTCTGAACATTCTCATTTTATAGGGAAAGTAACTAGCATTCCAAAACTTTGAATGGGTTTCCAAGAAGAGAGCAAAGTAGGGGCATGACGCTACCCACTGCATTTGCATGGACTTATTTCCCTCCCGCTGCCTACTGGCTGTCTTTACCTGGTGTCCTGTGGGTACCTCAAACTCAGCCTCTCCAAACTCATTGTCTTCCCTTCCTTGAGTTTCCTGCTCCCCTTCCTCATCAGCCCCCTACCCTCTGACCTTGCTCCCCTGGATTCTTCCTCTTCCAAGGTCATCAGCATCTACTGTGTTGACAAAGCAAACAAAGGGACCAGGGCCTCCCCTTGCCCGAAGTCTTCAGAGAGGCCAGTACATGGCAGTAAGAAGCATCTCAGGGAGCAGGCCTCAAACGTGCCTTGGGAGTGTTAACCACCTACTTGACCATGTCCCCTCTTGGTTCTCTGTCCTCTCATTGGACAAAAACCCACCATCACACCTAATGAATTTTCTGAAGGCAGACAGTGCCTAATTACCTACTGTCATTTATGCATATCAACGTCCAGTGAGGAAAGATCATCTTTTTTCAGCCTGGGAGCCAAGACTGTTTGCTTATCACATGGAATGCCTCTGGAGTGTCAGGTTCCTCAGTAGAAGTGACTGTCAATCATCTAAACCTCAAGGAAGTGAGTGTGCCAAGCACCAGACCCGGATGGATTTGGAAATGGTACACCAAGTCCGGGCCCCGTGAGAATGAGTGAGCGCACACAATCAGTCTGTGCCTGACACCACTGCCCTCACCTCCAGACAATGACCCTATGCCACGTGAGCATGTCCACCTCTGGGTTCCAGAAACCCCCAGAGGGGCTTCTACATCCTGAGTTCCTGGCCCGAGAGTGATGTGTAAGGAGAGCTGGCCGAGGACCACCTCTTTATTATAAAGTCTCTTAATCTACTAAAGCAGACCTCAGTTTTGCCTGACTTTGACCACCAAGACCAAGGCTGCCAGAGGCACAGAAGCTTTGGCTACAGTGGACTTGTCCAACTCAGCGTGGCAAATCCAGAGGCCAGAGTCTTCTCCTGCTAAGACTGAAGATCTGAAGTGGGGAGAAAGGGATAAAGCAGAAGAAATAAGTAGAGAAGTCAGGCAGCAGCAGTGACCCATCCCCTCCCCATACTCAGGCACGTGGGAGGTAGAGGGAGAAAGGCCCTTCAACCAGTCTCAGAGGGAACCGTCCATTAATGAGTCACCATGGCAACCTGGCAGAGGCTTGTGATGCCCTTCACGTCCAGATTCCTGTTAACATAACTAAATGAGGACTGCAAACCTAGGGAACTTGCACAGCTGAGGAAACCAGGCGCAGGTGCCATCCCTGTGCCATAAATCTAGAAGAATCTCTGGGGGGGAAGTGATGAGGAAAGAGAGAAGGCAGTGGGCCCCTGGGCAGACGTGCTTCTTGAGAAGTGGCAGAATGGCTGTGCAACTGGGAGTAGAGGACATCAAGACCCACAGCAGAGTTGCCCAGACGGAAGGACCAATCGGGATGTGAGCCAGGCACGGGGCAGAGAAGCTGCACACAACAGGTTCCTCTCATCACAAAGGAGCCTCAGCACAGCCCTGGGAAGCCCCGGGAATCACGTGGCAGACACACCAAGAAGAGAACTGGCTGGGGGCAGGGCCTGTCCCTGACGGCGGCAGGTGGCAGCTCCAGGAAGGAGAGCGAGTTCAAGCACAGTTTGTACCCGGCACGGTGGCCAGGCCAAACAGCGAGCCAGATGCAAACAGTTGGCTCTCGGCGCAACGGGCTCACCAAACTGGGGAAGAAATATCACAGGGATTAAGTTTCCCTTCTGGAACAACTCAGAGCTCGAGCTCACGAAGCCTGGCCTTACAGCCCGCTGGATCTTATAAGACCACATTTCATCAGCCCGTGCTCTAGTGGAAAAGCTGAGAAGATCATTCTATCAGCTGTGAGGTGGACAGAAAAGGGGACCCAGAAGAACTGACCCTCCTGACATACGGACAAACACTGTCCACATTTATGGATGAAAAACACAGAAATCTCCCACCGGAGCTGTGAAAACATTCTTCAACCCCCAAAAAACTGAGAACACGGCACTCAAAGTGAAGGAAAAGATCTGGAGATGACATCCTGGCTGGGAAGGCATCGTATCAACATGGCTAAGAACACAGGCTCTACTGTGAAAACTGCAAGACCCTGAATTCCAGCCCCAGCACTCACTAGAGGGTGAAGCTGAGCAAGGTTCAACATCTCTGAGCATCTGTTTCCCCAGTCTATACAGTGAGTGAGGACACTCGAAGCGCAGGCTTCTCAGACTTGTTCTAAGGATTACATGTGGTAAAGTACGCAAATGGTTAGCACTGTGCCCAGAGCATAGTTCCCAGCACCCGAGAGCTCCTATGATGACTGAAGCATCAGGAAACCATCTCTTCTCCATCCGCAGTAAAAGTGAAGGGAACTTCTGAAATCAGACGCATTGTGCAGGACAAGTTTAAAAAGCACTCGCAAAATGAAGAAGAAAGATGTGAGCAGAAATACTGTGAGATCTAAGACAGCAGGTTATACAAAAAAGATGACATAGCTAGAGGACGGGCAGGCAATCTGGAACAAACTAAACTGAAAGCCTCTGAAAATTCCAGAAAACTTGCTAACAGTAAAGACAGAACTAGGGCTGAAGGTCAAAATGCTCACGACAACTGGGTACATGCTTATTTGTTTATTTCATGATGAAAATATAAACACCTCCAAACAAGATGGCAGGTTACCTATGAAAGAAAGAAAACCAAGGCAGGTATCTGACTTCTGCAGAACTCAAGGGCAGGGCCAAGCTGCCATTCACACTGGAAGATACAAAGTGCAACAAACAAGTATACATTTTTCAGGAAGGCTCCACAGGTGTTGAGCTTTTCTATTTATGAGCAACACATTAATCAAAATAAGGAATTCAACAGTAGGGGATGCCTGTGGGAATAAAGATCTGGCAGTGAATACTCACCATTAGGTCTAAGTAACTGCTATAACTGTGACATATCACTAACCAAAATGAAAATTAAAGATAACACTTCCTTAAAGGGAAGATAACAACGTAAGAATTGTTATAACACAGTGGAGATGTAAAATACCAGCTTACATAATAAAAGCGCAAATGTAACATTTTACAGGTAGGGGGTGAAGAGACAGAAAAGCTTTAAGTTATTTACCTTACTTGGTAGAGTCAAGAGAAGCTGTTTCATTCTGAACATTAACCATTAGCAAAATATGGTTCAATAACTTTAAGCATCTGAGAAACAATGAAGGTAGAGCTAACATTCTTAGTGAAAAACCATAAGACAAAATTTAAGGTGGTTCATTTGAGCAAGAAAAAGGAGTCTACAAAGAAACATTTTAAAAAAAAGAAGAGAATGCCAAAATATAGTCCCTGTTAGAATAAAACACACACACACAAACATATATATATATACTATAAAACACAGTATAATGTATGGTGAATCAATATAAAATTAAATCACTGGAAGGACTGATGCTGAAGCTCCAATACTTTGGCCACCTGATGTGAAGAGCTGACTCACGGGAAGAGACCTAGATGTTGGGAAATATTGAAGGCAAGAGGAGAAGAGGGCAACAGAGGATGAGAGGGTTGGATGGCCTCACTGATTCAATGGATATGAGTTTGAGCAAACTCCAGGCAACAGTGAAGGATAGGGAAGCGCATGTGCAGTCCATGGGGTCACAGAGCTGGACGTGATTTAGCGACTGAACAACAAGACTTTTATAAGAAATGTGCCCTAAACAAATTGATAGAAAAGTTAAAATTAAAAGAAGGGCCAAAAATATATTAGCAAAAATCAAGCAAAAGAAAATAATGCCATGTTGGAGATGTCAGTATCCAAATAGAGAGATTTTTCAAGGAAAAAAAAAAAAAGAGAGATTAGGCAATGCTAGAGGTTTATATTGAGAAAGCATATAAGCCAAAGTGAACATCTAGGAGTCGGGACTTGATGAACGGAGTGGGAAAGCATCAAAACTATCTAACAGCAAACTGCCAAAAAGAAAAGGAGACAGAAACGCAGCAGCAGTAGGCGAGCTGACCAGACCGCTATTGCTCTGCCATAAATTAAACTGGCCCAAACTGAACACAGTTTTGAATGATTAGAGGCTGGCACTTGTGGTAGGAGACTCCAACCCTTTGTTTCACAGGCAAGGAGATGGGATGTGGGAGATGAGTACAGAATAGCAGTCCCAGGCCCATAGCATCAGCATCACCTTGGCACTTCGAAGAACTGCACATTCTTGGGGTCATCCCAGACCCAATCAGAATCAGCAACTAGGGGGTGGGATGATCCAGTCCTCCAGGTGGTTCCGATAACAAGTTTAAGACTGAGAATCACTGATGTGGTGATTGAGCCCACAGACTCTCAGGGCCAGGAGCACTGAACCCCATTTAATAATTGCTGGGTGACTTCTGACAAGATGCCTAACCTCTCTGTGCCTCAGGTTCATCATTCTCAAACTGAGAAGAATAAGAGCGCCTCCCTTCTTGGGATGGCTGTGAGGATGGGATGAGGTCACCTCTGTAAAGCGTTCACGGTGCCTGCAGTGAGACCGCACAAGGTCGGCCCTTGATCTGATTCAGGGCCACATGGCAGAGCTCGCCCTTGAACCCTGCTGCTCTCCCACCTCCCAGCTCAGTGAACCTTCTTCTGTACCGACTCCTCCATGCTCATGCCCTAAAAGAATGTGCCGCCCCCGTGAGAATAAACCAATGCCATCTCATGGCTGGTCCCTTGCCTTCCACATGAGGCAGCGCCATAACCCCCTCCTTGACTCTCTCCAGCTGACGCTGAGTGACTCACTGAGCTTGTCATTTCAGGGCCTCCATCCCCAGCCCACACGGCCCTCCATCCCTGCCTCCCAGCCCCATTCTTCCTCCCCAGGCACCTCTGCAGAGCTAGGCAGACGCAGACCGAGACTCCAGGTGCTAGTCTCTGCAGAGGCAAGAAAGCCCACACTCAGGGGAGCCCCAGGCACGTGCCACAACACAGCCTTCGAGTGCCAAACAGGTGCTACTCCAGGGGGTGGGGAGCTAAGGCGGGCAGGCTAAGGCCTCAGGCCACACGGCAAATTTTGTGTCTGTCAACAGACCAGGGTCAGGTACATCCGAGTTAAATGAAAATGTCCCAGGAGGCAGGAGACGCTTTTTCCACTCGTAAAGATGTAATTCAAATTTGAGATACAGCAGGGATTTCACTATTGCTGTGTGCCATCACAATCAGATCATACACCCAAGCATCTTAGAGCTACAAGTGCCCTAGTAATAACCAGTGTAACCCCCTCCTTTGGCAAGTGAGACCCAGGAAACAGAGAGGCTCCGAGGCAGCCCCAAAGTCACACAGCAGAAACACCTAACAGCTGGGACTAAAACACACATCTGAGGATACCAGCAGCTTCTCAGTGCTATCTCAGGCTGCCATGAAACACAGCAGCTGTGGCAGCTGAAAAGAGGAGGGGGAAGTCATGAAAAGAAGTTTCTACCTGACACTTCCCCTGGTGATCATGCTCTGACACCAGAAACGCCTGTTCTTCACAGCACTTCTTCTCACATGGAGAAAATGCCTCCCATAGTGCTTCATCTCTAGTTGAATGTGCCAGGGAGATAGGAGGACTGGAGCCAGAATGCTTAAGTAAGCTGCCCCTGAACCCTTTCTTAGCTTATTTCCTCCACTCAAGATGCCTGCCTCTCCCTGCTGCTGCTGCTGCTGCTGCTAAGTCGCTTCAAGCTAAGTCGCTTCAATCATGTCTGACTCTTCGCGACCCCTTGGATGGCAGCCCACTAGGCTCCTCCGTCCATGGGATTTGCCAGGCAGGAGTACTGGAGTGGGGTGCCACTGCCTCTCCCTGCTACCTGCCCTAAAGAGCCTCCTCCTCCAGGTAGAGTGTTCCATGAAACCTAGAGTTTAGTTTAGGCTCTTAAAGACAAATTCAGAAAAACCTGGTAGTTTTATTTCACATTGGAGAGGTCATTAGATTCACACCATTTTCGTAAGTAAATTTCTCAGGGGTTCTAAGCACATCCTGTAGCCTCTGGCTGCGCCCCCCCCCCCCCCCCCCCCCCCCCCCCCCCCGC
>SJYC01023018.1:0-72714 GCA_006408675.1 Madoqua kirkii | reverse complement strand
GTGGAATTGTGGGGTCATATGGTAATTTTATGCTTCATTTTTTAAGCAACCACCACAGCAGCTGCACCAGTTTCCATTCCCACCAGCAATGCACAGTTTCCAGTTTCTCTACATCCTCAACTCATTGTTTTTTAGTTGTTTTTTTTTTTTTTTAAGAAAAAGTCATCTTAATTGGGAATGCATTTTTATAGTTTTTTGTATTTTCAGAGTTTTCTTCCAGGAGCATGTGTTATATTTAAGACAGAAAAGTAATTTATGCTGTTTTTTAAAAACTGTGCTGAAGAATGGCTCATCAAATGCTGCCCACCCCATCTATTATCAATGCTGCAGGGCGCAAAGCCTCCTCCAGCCTCCTTCTTCACAGCGTCAACTCACAGCCCTCACTTGAGCTTCTGGTTTTCTGCTCTGAGAGTGGCTCCTGCCTTGCCCCCCTGCAAGCTTCATGAGGTCATAGAGATGAAGAAAGGGGTACAATTTGGGGTCCACACAGTCTTGGAGTGAAATCTCAACTCCACTACCTACCAGCTGACAGACAAGCAATTTCACCTCTCTGCGCTTCATTTTCCTCATTAGGTAACTGAGACGGATGGGGTCAATGCCTTAAGGCTGCAGGGCCTTGCACTCTGCCTGCCATAGAGGAGGTGTCTGATTGAAAAAAAATGATCCCCTTTCATTTCTGGAACCATTCGTAGCTTCTATCACAGGAAGGAACACAGCATACCTACGAGTAAACACTGCTTAATTGACTGATGGAAACTCATCCCTGTGAAGATTTCAATTCAAACACTTATAGCTCGCCCAGAAGCCTCCAGGGAGTGCAGTGTTTAAGAAACATCAGTCCTGGGATTGGCTTGCACAAAAAGGATTCCATAGTCCAGTAAGTGTGGGAAACATAAACATTAGTATCTCCAAAAAGAGCAAAAGAGCAATCAACGGTTTTGCTGTTGTTTAGTCACTAAAGTCGTGTCTGACTCTTTTGTGACCCCATGGACCATAGCCCACCAGGCTCCTCTGTCCATGGGATTTCCCAGGCAAGAATACTAGAGTGGGTTGCCATTTCCTTCTCCAGAGGATCTTCCCAACCCAGGGATCAAACCTGCAATCTCCTGCACTGGCAGATGGATTCGTTACCGCTGAGCTGCCTGGGAAGCCCAAGCAATGGTGAAAGGTCTGCAATAAGGAAACCCACAGTTCTCAAACACAGTGATCACAGACACCTGGCCTAACAGCCACTAACATCACGTGGAACGAACTTTGGGAGGTGATGCTCTGGTCCTCCTCTCACCTGAAACATCCCGCCTTGGATTTCCAAAAGCAAACTCTGGCTACTCTGCTGGGATGGATGTGGACCAGTGGTCTCCAAGCTGACAAAGCATGAGACTCACTGGGAGGATTTGTTGAAATGCAGAGGGCTGGATAGATTCCAGCTTCAGACCCTGACTCAGCAGACCCAGGGTCAGGTATGAGAATTCTAATACATTCTCAACTGATGCTGATCTGCTGCTCCAGGGACCCCATTTTGAGAAACATTGACAGGCTGAAAAAAAAAAAAAGCCTCATATACAAGTTAAACAGCAGACATAAATGAAATCTGTCTACTCTCTGCAAAGAAATCATATCTACTTCAAAACTTAAAACATCCATTCTCTTCAGGGACAAGTTCTTAAAGGAAGCATTTCATAGGTGTTTAATGAACAGACTTTGGGATCAGAAAACAGCATGTGCACAAATCCTCACTCCCACCACTGCTTGGCTGAAGGAGCACAGACAAGTTAGTAAAACCTTCCAAGGTGCAGCCTCTTCATCTCTAAAATGGGGATGATAACAATGATGACACAGAGCTCAGAGAAACTTCTGTGAAGTCAAAATAAGGTATGCAGGGTGACTGGGAGCATACCTGGCACTTAGTAGGTACTCAATAAACACTGGATATTCTTTCTGGTAACTGTGTTCTTTAACCATCTGACCTGGCGCAAGAGCTCATCACCCGTGGGCTGTCTGGTGGCTGTGAGAGATGACATTGCTTACGCTCACTCCCAGCCTCCATGTTGCACAGTCACAAGGTACTTGCTGCCTCTGGGGACTCCACCTCCCCTCCCAGGCTTGAGGCACTGGACTGGACACCTGTGTATGAACACTTGCAAATATCTTAGTGCCGGCTGATCATTACCTAGAGAAAAACCGAGTGTGTCAAGGGAGAGCAGCATCTCATGTAAACCTCATACTGCCCACAAAGCTGGCTCTCTAAGGACAGAGGCTGTTCAGGGTTGAATTGTGTCCTTCCAAAATCAACACATTGAAGTCCTCAGCCCCAGGACCTCAGAACATGACTATATTCCAAGACAGGGCCCTTAAAGAGGTAATCAAGTTAAAAATGAGATCATTCAGTAGGTCCTGACTCACTATGACTGGTGGCCTCGGAAGAGGACATGAGGACACAGACCTGCACAGAGGGAACCCCATGTGAGGTCACAGGAGAAGGCAGCCATCTACAGCCAAGGAGAGAGGCTGCAGGCAGAACCCACTCTGCTGGCACCCTGATAGCAGACTTCAAGCCTCCAGAACAGTGGAAACATCAACTTGGGTGGTGTGAGCCACTGTTGGAAGAGGTCATGGAGAGGACACGACTGCTGGTTGACCCGTGAGCTGGACCTGGGCAACCAGAGGCTCCTCATTTCCTCCTCTGTCCTTAGAATGAACATTCTGCCTGCCATTCCCATAGTGAGAGCTGCTCCAAGGACACAGCCTTGAGAGAGCAAGGTGTTGCTGAGACCATCTGGATGGTGTATGTGCCTAAACCCAGTTAAGGTCTCCATAGATACTTTTAAGATTCCAGTGGGTGGGTGCAGAGATGTACCCAAGGCAAGCCTGGTTAGTAAGTTCCCTTGCTTATATAATCTGCCACCTATCAACATGGGGTGCTCTCTCTTTCTTCCATCTCTCCTTACCCTCCTTGTACAGTGGATGGTTTCCAAACTAACAGCCACCCCCGTCGGTGGTATTTGTTATGACAGCGATAATACTATAGTGGCCACAGGGACCCTCCCCACTCCTGCTCAGGACCCAGTATCACATTGTGCAAGAGAGAGAGGTGAGAGGTCTCCTGAGACACCACAACTGGGAAGAGGAGAGGGTGGAAGCCATTACCTGGGGGATCTGGCGGCAACTTTTAGCCCTGCTGCTTAGTGGCCATGGGACAAGTCATGGGTACTATTTGAACCTCTGTGTTTTCCTTTCTCTCCCTACTAGGGCTGCTGGAAGGATGGAGATGAGTTATCTAAAATGAGCCTTAGAATCCAATCCATGGTCATGCTATTAGCTTAGCATGATAAGTGCAGGAACCTCCTAATAGGCTCTCTGCTTCTCCTCCTGCCCTTGTGTCCTGGCCTCACTACCGCAACAGGAAGCTTTTAAAAATGTTCATCAGATCACATGCATAGCTACTTAAACCCTTCCAATAATGTCCCATCACACTGAGCAGGAAAGCCAGACTCTGCACCATTGTCTGCAAAGCCTACAGGAAAACAGCCACTGCCAGCCTCCTTCTCTCTTCCCTCTCTCATGCCTTAAATTCCATTTGGAGTGGCTTTTTAGCGGTTTCTGAAACAAGCCAGCTTATTCTACCTTAGGGCCTTTGCACTCTCTGATCCCCCTACCTGAAAGGCTTTTCCCTCAAATTTCCACCTGGTTGGGTCCTGTCTTCTCCTCAGAGAGGCCTTTCTTCCTCATCCTAAAGAAAATGGTATTACTTCATGCTGTTGTCTCCCTAGATGTTCTGAGCCAAGCCCCACCTCCTGCGAGTAAGCACCCTTGTCTGTTCAGAGCTGCCTCCCCAGCACTTGTCCAGAGCCCGGAAGGAACTCAGAAAATAGGTGGTGCCTGAAAGTGCTTTGCAAACTGTAAAGTGCTACATAAATGTGAGTGTCACAAGCACCAAGAATTTCAAAGAAAAATGGCATGGAAAAGGAAAGGGAGGATGGAGGATTCAAAGTGGGAATGCGGAGGGACTCTAAATGGTGATTTAACAAATAAACCAAGCAACCCATTTTCTTAAATATATGAGGCTTGTGAGCCAGAGAAGCACAGATCACACTGACGATTATTCATTTATTCTAGTCAGGCTTTATCTGCTCCACCCAGTCACAGGAACCACATAAATTACGGATAGCCACAGTCCTCCAGGAGCCAGGCAGCAGAGCCCCTCCTTGGGGCCGCCCGGGAGGGGACCCTGGCCTGGCAGCCAGGCTGACTCACTCTCATCACATCAGCCCTCCTTCCTGCATCTGGGCCTGTCTCACTGCTGCCTGCCTGGGGCCTGCGCTCCCACAGCGGGTGGGTCTGTGATTCACAGATGGCCCATCACTCCCGGTGCCAGCAGAGCACCACCCGAGCCTATCTTTAGAAGTTCTGCAGGCTGAAAAATCAATTTGCCCACCTGGCACCCATGCCTGGAGCCTCCCTGCTAATATCAGCGGCAGGCAGCATGTGGTTCCCCCCACCGCCCTTGCACCAGGCCTCATTCAAAGTGTGGAGGGCCGGCAGTGTCACCTGATGAGACTTCTGTACCCAAAGACACACTGGCCCGCCCTTAGAGTTAGGCCAGGCCTCACCCAAAACCACAGGCCAACACCAGACCTTGGAAAGCACTGGCAAGGAGGGAGCCGATCACTCTGCGTCCTGGCTGCCCCGCTGGCACACTCCCCAGGTGGTCATCTGACACCCCATCCACAAGTAGTCATGCCACAGCGCTTGCCCAGGCGCTGCGAGTTCAGTCTCCTCCTCAGAGCAAGGACCGGGGAGCAGAACATGACTCCTCAGGGCAGTACAGACTCGAGGCCAGTTCCCAATGTGGTGCCACCCCCTGACCCACTCCTAGGCTTCCCACTTACTGGAAATGACCTGTGAATCCAAAAAGCCAGAGGGAACCCCATACTCACGGGAGGGGGTGACCATCGGGTTAGACCCTGCCCGTCTCAATCCGGTCTTATTCCTTCCTAGAGAGATTCACTGGGAAACTGGCTTGGTGAATGGATTGCAAGGAGAGGACAGCTACAGGGCGTAAGAGAGGAGGCAGGGCGGCCCTGGCTATCCTCACGCTCTGCACCTGTGAACTCTCTCTGCTCCAGCTTTGAGAAGGACCTCTGACCTTCACCTCTTGATCCACATCTAGACACCATTTTTACAGACATTGGGAGATTTGGCTTATGTCTTTCAACAGTGAGGTCTAGATCCCTGCCCACTCTTGCTTCTTCCCATTATTCCTGATATATAATCACATCCAGGTCAAAACAATTGGGAGGGACTCCCTCCTACTGACTTCTAGTTGAGAAATGAAAATGACCCAGAAGAGTCTGAGGGCTCAATCCCTGAGAACTTGCGGAAGTACAATCCTGTGTTTGTTTCCTTAATGCAAAAAAGGGCACAAGCTTGCCCATGTGCCCCTGGGAATCAGGCTGCTGAGGCAAGAAGGGGGCTCTGGGTGGGAGGAGCCCCAGCTGCTCTCCCCCAATCATCGCCACAAGAACACAGGCCCCCGAGTGTCCCTCTTCCATCTTTATTAAGGAAAGCTAGAATGACCAGGGTTTTTATCTGAAAAATTGCTTGTAAACCTAGGTAATTAATGCAAAAAGAGAAATAACCCATAAAATGGTAACCCTTGCAGACCACCATCCTGTCCTTGCTGAGAGGGAGAGGGTCTACATCCACAGGTCGGTATCTTCCTCTGCTTCTCCCCAGGAAAGCCTTCCTGGTCTGCCTCTTGAACAGCAGCACCAGCCAGAAGGTGAGATCAGACCGATGAGACAGGAACTCTGGCTCCCACCACGTTGAGGAGGGAACCAGGACAATGACCGGTAGGGATGGGGAGCAGCGTGGGTCAGGCACTCCCCAGTTTGGGCACTGGGGAGGGGGACAGGGAGCCCCAGGGCTTGTCCCACAACAGCGTCAGCTTGCTTTCCTGGTGAAGGATTTTACACCTGTCTCGTTCCCTTGTTTGCCCAGCACAAACAGAGCAGGAAGGCAAGAGTAAACAGCACTCCTGGAGCCCCCCACTGCTAGGAAGCCTCCACCAGACACTGTGCGGGTGGCATTTCCCAAATCTTTGTGGGTCACCCCTCTGCCTGCAGTGTCTTCCCTCTTCTTTCCTCTCATTCAAGGCTAGCCCCTCTCCTTCCTGAAGATTCTGTAAAGTATCAGCTCCTCCAAAGAGCGGCCCCCTCTTCAGTGCCCTGCCGCCAGCCCTGGGTCCACCAGCCTGGAGAACATCTCTTGGGCATGCACACTATTCCCGCATCCCACTAGCTACTTCACCAGCCAGGAGCTGCTCCAGGGAAGGGCCGGGTCTCTATCCGGTCATCATGGAGAGCTCAGAACACAGAAGCAGCCCCGTATAGAACTGAAGCATGCAAAGCATCAAGGAGCAAAGGTTTTCTGAGTTCCAGCCCTCCCCAGTCCCCTTCACAATCCCTCCTTCCCCCAGCACTCATCCTTAGCATCTATCTGCTCAAATTCAACCTGCCAAAGTGTTGAGAAATGAAAATGACCCAGAAGAGTCTGAGGGCTCAATCCCTGAGAACTTGCGGAAGTACAATCCTGTGTTTGTTTCCTTAATGCAAAAAAGGGCACAAGCTTGCCCATGTGCCCCTGGGAATCAGGCTGCTGAGGCAAGAAGGGGGCTCTGGGTGGGAGGAGCCCCAGCTGCTCTCCCCCAATCATCGCCACAAGAACACAGGCCCCCGAGTGTCCCTCTTCCATCTTTATTCAAGGAAAGCTAGAATGACCAGGGTTTTTATCTGAAAAATTGCTTGTAAACCTAGGTAATTAATGCAAAAAGAGAAATAACCCATAAAATGGTAACCCTTGCAGACCACCATCCTGTCCTTGCTGAGAGGGAGAGGGTCTACATCCACAGGTCGGTATCTTCCTCTGCTTCTCCCCAGGAAAGCCTTCCTGGTCTGCCTCTTGAACAGCAGCACCAGCCAGAAGGTGAGATCAGACCGATGAGACAGGAACTCTGGCTCCCACCACGTTGAGGAGGGAACCAGGACAATGACCGGTAGGGATGGGGAGCAGCGTGGGTCAGGCACTCCCCAGTTTGGGCACTGGGGAGGGGGACAGGGAGCCCCAGGGCTTGTCCCACAACAGCGTCAGCTTGCTTTCCTGGTGAAGGATTTTACACCTGTCTCGTTCCCTTGTTTGCCCAGCACAAACAGAGCAGGAAGGCAAGAGTAAACAGCACTCCTGGAGCCCCCCACTGCTAGGAAGCCTCCACCAGACACTGTGCGGGTGGCATTTCCCAAATCTTTGTGGGTCACCCCTCTGCCTGCAGTGTCTTCCCTCTTCTTTCCTCTCATTCAAGGCTAGCCCCTCTCCTTCCTGAAGATTCTGTAAAGTATCAGCTCCTCCAAAGAGCGGCCCCCTCTTCAGTGCCCTGCCGCCAGCCCTGGGTCCACCAGCCTGGAGAACATCTCTTGGGCATGCACACTATTCCCGCATCCCACTAGCTACTTCACCAGCCAGGAGCTGCTCCAGGGAAGGGCCGGGTCTCTATCCGGTCATCATGGAGAGCTCAGAACACAGAAGCAGCCCCGTATAGAACTGAAGCATGCAAAGCATCAAGGAGCAAAGGTTTTCTGAGTTCCAGCCCTCCCCAGTCCCCTTCACAATCCCTCCTTCCCCCAGCACTCATCCTTAGCATCTATCTGCTCAAATTCAACCTGCCAAAGCGCTTTTCTCACTGCACTGTGTAAACCAGCACTTCCTCATCACTACTTTTCCCCTTTCCCTCCTTTACTTGTCCATTTGCACCTATCACCACCTGACTTATCCTATTTACTTAAAGATTCTGTTTATGGTCTGCTCCCACCTAGAAAGCAAATCCCCAAGCTGAGGGCCTGTGTCTGCTTGGTTCTCTGCAGTGTCCTCAGCGCCTAGGACAGTGCCTGCCACACAGAGGGGCACAGTAAATGTCTAAATGAATGCAAGATCCTCTCAGAAAGCACTGCTCGAAGCCAAGGCCTCAGAGACCCTGAGAAACGGCCAGAACTCTTGCCCTTTCTTCCTCCTCCTCTGCTATCAGTGAGCAGAACACCTGCAGAACTTTCCATCTCTCAGGTCTCATCACATTTCTGTGACTCAGATGCCACAAAGCAGGTCAGGAACCCCTTCCGTGTGAGTGCAAGAGGATACAGTGGGACGCCCATGTGAGGGGATGGGGTGTAGGGTGAGGATCTGAGTGTGCAGAGCTGGACTGAGGGGGACAGGGTCCACCAAGGAGGCATGTTTGGGGAACTGCAGCATGTGAGCAAGTGTGCAAGTTCGGGAAATGGAAATGTTTGGGCACAAGGGAGTGAAGTAGCAGAGGGTGTCTGTGGACCTGGGGATGCAGGTGAAAAAAGAAAAAAACATGAGGGGGAAGAGAAGCAGGCAAGCATGTGTGGGTGTGCACACGAGTGTGAACACAGGGAAGGTGTGTTGGTGGGTGGAGATGTCGGTGCTTCCTCCCGCTGGTGCAAACTTCAGCTGGAGAGACACAGTGGGGATGAAAACGGTTCTGCCCTGGGTCCTCAGGAAGAATCCCTCCCTCCCTTTCCTGCTCCAGATCTATATCTGTATGGGAAGGAGCTAATATAACCAGAACCCAGGCCTCCTTTATTAAACAACCAGAAGGCAATTACACAGCAGCAACCGGGCAATCAAGTCAGCCCCTCCGAAACACAGGCTAATGCTAAGCACGGGCATCTTCCGGCTCCGTGGGTGTGGGGTCACCAGCACCCACCAAAAGGAGCCCAGGCTCCTAGTGATTTTGTACCACACAGAGATCTGGATCCCTGGAGCTTCCAGGAAGCAACTGAGGCCCTCGAGCAGGTATGGGCACGTTACTACCAGCGCACAGCTAATAAACTTTGCAGACTCTGGAAACAGCCAGGCACAGAAGGGCGGCGCCCTGCCGGTGTTTTGGCTGGACTGGGGCTCACGGGTCCCTTCCAGCAGGCCAGGACACAATGCCTACGTGGAGGGGGCTGCAGACAAGAGGAAAAACATAACAGGCTGCTTTCCAGAACCCAGGACCGGAAGGGAGACTCCGGGCGCAGACCCGGCTCTGCGTTCACTTCCGCATAACCTCACTCAGCACCCATTTCTTTCTGCCTTATTGCTGAGAGGGAGCTCCATGGCCACCTAAGGCTCGGGGCTTCCAGGTGGAGGGAGCGGATCCGTTAGGAGAGGAGACAGGTTCAGCTGCCTCCCCATGTTGCCATCAGGGACAGCAGGTTGGGGGTTTGAACTCTGCAGCAGCTCCCCAAGACAGTAATAGAAGCAAAATGGGGAAAACCCAACCATGGTGGGAAGCCACATGCACTTGTATTAATGCACTCTCCGTGGAGATCATCTCCTGGTTGCTAAGCACCGGCCGTACACACAGTTACTATTAGAAAGTTAATCATGGAAAATGCTGAGGTCTCTTTCTCCCGCCCGGCATCTCACGACTCCACGCTACAATTTCATCTTCCATATAACGTTACCGGACAGTGCCACTGGCTCCGTCCGCTCCCTCGGCCCGGGCCTTTGTGACCTTTCCATTCCCTTCAAGCTTCACGCCACGTCAGCTCCGCAGAGCTCTAAGACTTGCTGGCCGGGGCCTGGCCTGGATCAGCCCGCTGAGATTTTCCATGCAGCCGCACAGCCAGCAAAATGCTCAGGGGGGATTAAGACAACTTGCTCCATCACCCAAGATGCTTTAGGGAAGGGAAAAACAGCACCAACTCCACCTTGGCTGCAGAGGAGATCCACACACCATCTGTACCCGAGAAGCAAGGCCAGAGCAGAAACTGCTTCTCCACCCCCAACTTGCAAAGCAAGGATTAACTTCCACCCTGCACTTGCTAAAGTCGAGATGCCAGTCATACTGGAAGGTCAGCCTCATAAAATGCTTAGTCCTTATTTGTCAGTCAACACCCCAGGGAGCACTTAATCAATTGTTTTTGTTTTGTGATTATTTGTGGGCAATGGTTCTCATTTCTTTAGCCTGGGTAACAGGGAGGAGAATGCAAATAAGTATTAAGGCTCAGTGTTCTGCGATGACCTAGAAGAATGGGCTGTGACGCAGGGAAGGTCCAAGATATATGTTTGGCTGGTTCACTTCATCATACAACAGAAACTAACATAACATTGTAAAGCAATTATACTTCAATTAAAAAAAAAAAAAGAGTATTAACATCCCAACCAAGGTCACCCTGCCTGCTGCCTCTCTGACCCAAAGACTGAGTTACTGAGTTATTGTGGCTTTTATTAGTAAAAGCAAGAACAATAGATACCATGAGTGCTTACAAAGCCAAGTAATTCTGCTAATATCTCAACAGCTACAACCTTCCTTGGTGAAACACAGAATGAGAATTTGTTTTCCCCTGTAGTTCAAGCTTGGGGGCTTCTGACAATGTAAGTATCTTCTGCTTAGTGACACTAGAAATAAGAAGAGGGACTTGTTCGAGGGGCTGGATAGTGTGAGGTCTGGAGCTGGCTTGAGTGGGGTTCCTAGCTCTACCAGCTATGTGACCTTGGGCAAGTCCCTTCATCTGGCAGATTCCCACATCACACAGAGTCAGTGAGGACTCAGCGAAAGGATACACACAGAGGGCTTGGCGTGGCATCTAGCACAGAGCTGCTGCTGCTGCTGCTAAGTCACTGCAGTCGTGTCTGACTCTGTGCGGCCCCATGGACGGCAGCCTACCAGGCTCCCCCGTCCCTGGGATTCTCCAGGCAAGAACACTGGAGTGGGTTGCCATTTCCTTCTCCAATGCATGAAAGTGAAAGCAGAACTCCCTAAACATTAGCTCCTATCATAAGATATTATCATGAATTAATATGAGTGTTATACTATCTCAAGCACAATGATGTGATCTCTTTGGTCCCCATGCCACCCAGGGATGGAGATGAAGCTGGCATGTCCTCCACTGTCCCTCAGCCTGGCTTTAGCGCAGCACTCTCCCCAGAGGAGGCCACTGGGCACACCACACCATACACTCCTCTGCTCCTGGGAGCCAGCTCACCACAAGTCTGTTCCCACACCCTCCCTCCTATCCTTGACTAAGAGCAACAGGCAGCAGCATCTCCATTTTAAAGAGATAGGCTGGGCTTCCCTGGGGGCTCAGTGGTGAAGAATTCGCCTGCTAATGTAAGAAACAGGGGTTTGATCCCTGATCAGGGAAGATCTCACATGCCATGGATGTACCACAGCTATCAAGCCGGTGCTTTACAGCCTAGGAGCCACAGCTACAGAGCTCACCAAGGCAGGTTAGCCAACAAGGGCCGAGTAAACAAAGAAAATAATTGCAGATCATGATAAGGGCTTTGAAAGAGCCAAAGGGGGTGCTAAAGTGAGAAAGAAAATCATGCTACAACATTTGTTATATGGTGTATTTATTACGTATTTTCTGTTTCTCAATAGATGAAGCTCTTCAAGGACACTGATTTGTGTCTGTTCTTACTACATGCCATGTCCCTAGAATAATGTGCATGACCCACGATATATATTCATTGACTGAGCATTGCTGGATGGTTAGAAGGCTTCTCTTTCCCAGTGGTTTTAAGCTAAGACATGACAATGAGAAGGAACCAGCAAACAAAAAGCAGGCAGAACAATAATTCTAGCCACAGAGAACAGCACATGCAAAGGCCAGGAGGTTTATCATAGCTTGGCATGGATTTTTTTTCTGTTTCACTGCATTTTTATTTCATTTGATGTTTTTAATAGGTATTATGTTTGCATAAAGAAGCAAAACAATGTAAAAGTTATATACCAAGAGTATGGTTCCCACCCTCTTCTCTCCTTCCTATTAAAACACTTTGTTAGATTTTAAAATTTACCTTCCAAGTTTTCTTTATTGGCATGTTCTTTGTGGACAGGATTCTAGAGGCTGATAATGCCCAGGATAGACTGACACCTTTTTGTCACTCTCATCCAAAAGCAACCCTTAAAAAGTCACAGGAGACACCATCCTCTACTCAGTAAATCTCTGAGCCCTATTCCCTGCCTTCGCCTTCCACATCCTTGCTCTCAGCTGGTTTCCTCAGTTTCCATCCTGGAACCTCAGTCCTGGTGACAGCAAAGTTCAAGGTTAGCGGCAGGCACCCTAGTGCTGGGAAGCCAGGTTTCAACCCCAGTTCAGCCACTTACTGCTAGGCTGACTTGGGGCAGGTTACTTAACCTCTCCCGCCTCAGTTCCCATTTGGAAACCAAAGGTATGAAAGAATCAATTCTGAGAGCAGTTATAAGGGTAAGACAAGTTAAAAGATAAGTTCTTAGCTTTAGTCAATGATACACAGGAGGCACCCAGTAAATGAGAGCATTGTCTGTTTTAAGCATCATTTTTATTATTAGATTCCCATTCTTTGTTCAGCCCACTGGGAGTGATGATACTCATCCACTCCAGTACCACATCCAGATTCCCGAACACCTGAACCCTCTTGCCTTAGAGGTGGTTATCAGTCAGATATGCCCATCCCCAAATCCTAACTCAAAACACTGACTTCTGGGGACCCTAAGGGGACTCAGGGCTTCCCATAGGTTCCCATAAGCCACTTCCAACTGGCTCCTTGAGGCTGCCTCTGGTGTCTTGGGGCAAAGTAGGGGGATTTTTTGATCCTACAGAAAGGTTCTACAACCACAACTGACACTTGTACTTCCCCCAGCTGACATTCTTTCCTTTAACTTGTTAAAATATACCCCCAACATGTCCACCTTTTCAGATTGCCTCTCCTCCCCCTCAACACCCCTCACCTCCCCCCAAATCCCCAGTAGTTTCAAAACTAACTAACTGTTGGGAATTGTATTTAAAGATGCTAGTTTAGACACACACATCAGATGGCGCTAAAATAGTTTTCTTAGCAACAGCCCCTCACCCACACCTTACCGCTGCCGCTGCCCAGGAGCAGGGCTTGAGGAAGCCAGCAAGAGAGCAGGATTTGGAGGCAGCAGAGTTTGACGAGCCCAGTTTAGGGTCTGCTTCTGGCCTCTACCCTCGGAGGGCAATCTCCAAAGGTTCAAACTCTGCCAAGCCGCCAACTGCATGAGAATGGTTCTTCGGACAACCAATTATTTAGGTAAACCCACTGTATCACATTTTGAACTTACAGAACTGCTAAGGCAGACAGCCCTAATTTCCTATAACAAACCTCCATCTTCCTTTTGACTCAGCTTCACATATTAAGTAGCAGAACCTACTCTCAAAACATAGTAAGACTCCTTTCCGTGTTGTTCACATCAAAATGTAAGCATGAGTTCCATCAGAGTCACGTCTCCAAATGATGGGGACAGAGTAAAAAGGACAACGTAAGGGATTAAATAGTTAATTCCACCAAAGGACTGTCAGTAGAAAAAATATGGGAGATCCCTTTAAATTAATGATTACCCAGGAAAGCGTGTTTGCTTAACCACAAAACCATGCCACAGAAATACGCAACATGCCCCAAAACAATAAAACAGTGGTGGCAAGAGGCCCACATCCTGCCCAGAGCACTCAGTAAGTTAATGATCCCTAGGACATAGTCCGGAGAAGGCAATGGCACCCCACTCCAGTACTCTTGCCTGGAGAATCCCATGGACGGAGGAGTCTGGTGGGCTGCAGTCCATGGGGTCGCGAAGAGTCGGACACGACTGAAGCAACTTAGCAGCAGCAGCAGCAGAACATAGTCTCTGCACATATAGAAAAATAATAATTTATGGAAGTGCTTATTGTACAGAGACTTGAAATATTTTTTACAGTCCTGGCTTGATCGTGTAGGAACAAAAACTCGTCTGCCCAACCTAGAGGAGGAGCTGATGATGGAAACATGACATCTACTCAAGAATGAGAAGGTGGTCTTCCCCCCCACCACCACTTCTCCTGTGATTATAAACCGGCAGCCCACTAAGTTCTCGAGGCACAGCACCCTCTCACCTGCCTGCTTGTAAGCCTCACAAGTGGTCTATTCTAATGAAGCCCTTCTTATCTGTCACTTTGCCCTCACGGAATTCTTTCTGTGCTGACAAATAAAGGATGGAGGCCCCCACCCCGAAACTCCACCTAACGGTTTCACAAGTGGCCGGTAACAGGCTCCCCCTTTACAAGCTCCCCTGAACCTCCCTCACCACCCTCAGATGCGAGCAGGTTTTCCCCTTTCCATCTCACAGCTCTTCTCTGATACCTCACTTCGGTGGCAAGTTCAAGGGCAAGCACATTTTGTCTCCCTCTGGACTGGCACATCCTTGAGAAGTAAAGCCATGTCTTACTTGACCTTGGCTCATGTCTCCACTACTCTCACATCTCAGATAAACACACAGTATCTGTCCAAGTGCCTGGAGCATAGTAAGTACTTAATAAATAGTTATAGGTTCCTAAGGTAAGTCATTTTATAAATCCAAGAGAGGAGTCCACCCATCTGAACAGTTAAAAAGGAGAGCAACACTGGTATTATGTAAGATTGCCTGCAGTTGATCTCATTTGTAAATATGGCTTTTCACATGCTGGGTTTTCCTTAAAAGGGGGGTATATGAATATGCATGCAAAAAGACAAAGACAGTAGCTGGGACACAGGAAATGCAAGCCAGGTAACCCCTACATGGGAGAAAAATTCCCACAGTCTGATGAGAGCAGGCTTGACATGACAGTATCAGAAGGGTGGATTCTAGAATGCAGAGATGTTCCAGAGAGAACACACATACACCTTTATCTCAAGTGTTGATTTCAAGAAATTCTGAAGATGTTCTGTTGCCTGACTACATGGGTGTGGTCTGTTTGCTTAGATGTCTGGACTTTATGTTATTTACGGTTACTTTTCAAGCATCATGTTACAGTTCAACCCACAGTAAAATTTTTTTTTAAAAAAAGGCATGATCAAACCACATTTCCCCCGGTGAAATTAATCTTCACTATCCAACTGAAGTCAACGTAAGAATTAGATTTGTTTCATAAAAATTCACTCTAGAGAGAGCTCAGCTGTTACCACCTCTAAAGTAAGACGGGTCCCCACTGCACAATGGCGAGCGCAGCACCACGTGAGATGCCAGAAGGGAATGTGGAATGCTTGAGTAATAAAACAGATGCAGAGAACTTTCTATCGGCACAAGAGGAGAAGCGCTGATGGAACTCACTCTCCCTTTGCAGACCAACTGGGCTCAAGAATCCAAATGCTGACAAAGTCAAGAGGTGCAAAAGACACGCTATCAGAATAATAAGAGGGCTACTTCTTTCTCCTCTGGAAACCTTCAAGTCTTTTGGAGTTTCTGACACTCTCAAGATGGCACAGAACCTGATTTTAGAAACCTTGACACGGTGAGCGGGGCAGGAGGGTGGTGATGTTCTGAGTACTGAACAATTTAGGGCCCTGGTAACTCGGCTCTAGGGGAGAAAGAGCCAGGCCCACTGAGGCAGCTGTGGGTTGCTTTTTCGCTTTGTTTAGGGTAGCACCCAGGGCCTGAGCTAGCTGTCTGTCAGCTACTCCCCACCCACATTTTCTGCAATTGGCATCAGACCACAATAGACAGCTAGAACCTCCTTGACAATGAGAGAAGGAAGGGTTTGAGGAGTGCCCTGGGGGTTATACAGGAGGCAAGAGGAGGACTCACTTCCTCTAGACACTGGGGTCAAGGGCAATCATGGATGACTTTCAGGGATATGAGCGCCAGGCTTTCCAGCACCGGTGAGCTGCACCGCATCAAAGCCAGGTTTGTACCTAACCATCAAGGCCACATTCCGCAAACAAGGCCACGCGGGTTCATTCTCAGGCAGGCGGGTGGTTTAATATGTTCCTTTGGACAATCTTGTCCAGAGAATCATTATCATGACTTCATTTTATCACCATCCTGTGCAGGTTAAAATAAGAAAATCAGCATTTTCTAGCCCTTGTGTAGCTTTAATTGATGCAACTGGACATGCATTTATGGAGTGCTTATTGTGTTTCCTGATAGCTCAGTTGTTAAAGAATCCACTTGCAATGCAGGAGACCCCAGTTTGATTCCTGGGTCAGGAAGATCCGCTGGAGAAGGGACAGGCTACCCACTCCAGTATTCTTGGGTGTCCCTTGAGGCTCAGCTGGTAAAAGAATCTGCCTGCAATGTGGGAGACCTGGGTTCCATCCCTGGGTTGGGACGATCCCCTGGAGAAGGGAAAGGCTACCCACTCAAGCATTCAGGCGTGGAGAATGCCAGGGACCGTATAGTCCATGGGGTTGCAAAGAGTCAGACATGACTGAGCAACGTTCACTTTACTGTGTTCCAGAATCAGCTGCAAGTCCTTGGGATCAAGAAGTAAGAATAGGAGGACCTTCCTGGTGGCCCAGTGGCTAAGACTCCACACTCCCAATGCAAGGGCCCCAGGTTTGATCCCTGGTTAGGGAACTAGGTTCCACAGGCTGCAACTGAGAGTTCACAATTAAAGATCCTGTATGCCTCAACTAAGACCCTGCTCACCTAAATAAACAAATAAATATAAATATTTTTTAAGAAGAATATGAAAAATAAGAACTGTCTCCAGAAGAGATCACACATCAGTTTTGACTATGCCTTGATGAGTTAAACTTCTTCTCTTGTGGACACTATACTTTTCCTCATAACACCCAGAGAATGCAGAGTTAGAGGCTCAATGGTGGATCGATACATTCAGTGAATGAAAATGACAGGCCCCACAAACAGTTTCCAGAAGGCCTGCCAACTGCCCTCCCACCCTGGGTTCTGATGCTCTTCCACACACTGTGTAACATCAGCCAGAATACCCCACCAGCCCACCGTGCCCACACAGTGGGAGCCTGATTCTCACAGTGGATTGGGTGACTCTGGGCAAGTTGCCCCAACTCTTGGGGGCTCAGTTTCTTTATCTATAAAATGAAAGGATTGGGGCAGACTGTCTCTACTCCCCTTCTAAGTTCTAGCATTCCACGATGCCCATACAGTCAGTAAAGGGGAGCTGTCTCTCGCCACTTATGGATGCAGAGACAGCTACACATCACCCCCGTCTGCTTTTTTAGCATGGCCCTGTTTTACAGGTTCCTACTGCTTCCTCACATTGTCCCTGAGGCCTCAGGCAAGCTGAGCCCATTCCCTCCCCAGCTGCTAGGTCCCACATAATCATTATCAATGGGCACCCCCATTCCACTTCCACTGACTGACTCAGGGGCAAGCAACGGGCCTACTTCTGGTCCATAAGACAGATAGAGAACGTGAGGGAGGGGCTTCCAGGAAAGGTTTCCTCTCTTTAGAAAGCCTCACCAAAAGGGACGGTCCCCACCCCTGAACATTGCTATATCCAGATGTGATACCTGGAGCTCCTGCAGCCATTTTGCAGCTATGAGAGGAACCAGACCAAAGATGAAACTAACACTAAAGACGGCAAAGACACAGGAGTCAGGACCACAAACATCACTTGGCCACAGAGCCAGCCACGCTGGAGGGCCCCCACCTCCACCCCAGCCCCGTCTGTTCTACAGAGGTGAAATGGGAGATACATTTCCTTAGTGGTTAAGCAGATTAAAGTTAGTGTTTCCCATTACCTGCAGCCAAATTAGCCTAATTTGAAAAGAACAGATGCATTCTGCAGCAAACTTAACACTAAAGCTATACTATATAGAGCTGAGTCTTTAGTGTCTAGGAAAACACTCTAGAACACCATTTAGATGGAGGTTACACTCTCAAGTAAATCCCTGACACTTCCTTTTCTTCTTCATAAGCCAACAGCATCCAGGTATCTGTACTGTGTAACTGCTTGGTTTCTAGAAAAATGTGAGTAATCCAAATATTCCAACAAGAAACAGCACTCTGACTTGCCCTTGTCCGTGGACACAATGGAGCACAGCCATGAACTCAATCATAAGAACAGAAGAGTCAAAACCGGCACTTTGAACAGATGATTCTATGCTGTGTCAGTGGTTTTGAGCTTTCAAAGTACTATTCATTTTTGTTTTACCTCTAAAAGAGTCCCAGATTTCTCAATCAGCTCACTGGCTAAGACAGATTTCAGCAAAATATCAGGGAGAGGACAGACGTAGGCATATAGGTTTCCTCCTCTCTCTCTCACTCTCTCGCCCCTCGCCGCTCCCCAACTTCTCACCAAGGTAACAAAAGAAACAATAATTAAGTTGATGAGCATTAACTGGTGCTACCAAGCGCAATAAAAAAAAACACCTCCCGGCTTATACTGCCATTTCCTTTTTAAACCCTTCGGGGGCATTGTGTGCAAATATAGTAAACAGCATTAGAGGGAAATAATGCCGCACATACTTCTGGGAGCACGTCATGTCCCTTTAAGACAAGGCCCACTGTTCAGCTCCATTCTAGGCCAGAGCTCCAGTTTCAAGCCTGCGGTCCCCTTACTGCCTCATGCAGTATTAATACGGCCCTGGCACGCTCCCAGATTTGCATTGTAAACCATAATCTGGGCCATCTCCCACACAACAAACAGGTTTGGGGCTCCCTCTTCATTTCCCAGGAGGGCTTTCCCCCCTTCTCCCCAGCCAGGCCATCCCTTCCTCCGGGTCCCCCACCTTCAGCTTCAGCAAGGGGAATATCATGGGTTCCAAACAAGCCCAGCGTGGAGTATCCTCTGTAAGTGCTGCTAATACATCAGCCGATGAAGCCCACTGCTCTGTGGACTGCCTGCCATGCAGCCTGGGGAGCGGGGGAGCTCAGACACCAGAGCCCAAGCCCAACTCAGGGTCGCCTCTGGCATCCCTGGAGGAACCATGAAAACCCCCAGGCTGCGTGGTCCCCTGGGTTGCCCTCAGATCTGCTGAAGGAGCACTTTTCTCTCCCCTTCCCAACCCACCTCTATCAAACCACAGGGCAGGGGCTTTCTATGGTATTATTTCTAGAAGAGGTCACAAACCATTTTCATTCATTTAGGTTGGCCCAAAAGTTCATTCGGGTTTTGCTGTAGGATCTTAGGGGAAAAACCCAAAGGAATTTTTTAGCTAACCCAATACTAAAAGGAAAGGTGGTGGTGAGGGTGGCAGCAAGGTGGATGGAGAGAAGACAAAGTAGAAAAATCAAGGGTACAGCTGAGCGGGCCCCAGAGAGAGAGCCTTCAAACCCAGGGGCTCCTGTGGGCTTCATGCTGCACAGATAGCCTCCCACCACACATCAGGAGCCCCGACCCCGGGCTCAGCCTCATCCTGAGGTATCAAGTGGGGTTTCAGGCAAGACTGGGCTCTGCAGGCAGGCCATCTGGGCTCAAAACCCAGATCCACTACTCACATGCTGTATGACCTGGAGTATGATGTTAAACCTCTCTGGGTCTCAGTGTTCTCATCTGAAAACTGGGGACAGGAGCAGCACCCACCTCCTGGGGGTGACCAGTGAGGATGCAAAACCCTGCCTGGCACACAGTCATTGTTCAGCCCATCTCTCAGAGTTTGTATATGACAGTGCAGGTGAGCAGGGCACGGCCCTGAGCAGAGTATGGGGTCAGAACATACCCTCAAGAATCCTGCCGGTTCCTCGATACATTAAAGACAGAATTACCTCTGTAACCCAGCAATTTCATTCCTAGGCATATATCCAGAAGTATTAAAAACAGATAAAAACATGTACACAAACATTTATAGCTGCACGCTTCACGATAGTCAAAGGTGGTAACAATCCGAAAGTCCACACCAGAGGAAAAGACCAATTAAATATGGCATATCCACACAAACATTGACTGAGGGAGCTGGGCAGGAGGCCGTCCCGCACCCTGTGTCGTTCAAGCCTGCACAGGCCAGACCATCTTCTAGAGGGGGAAACGCAGGCCCTGGGAGGTCACACAGCTAGACTGAAACACTGCAGAACAAAAAGTCAGCACTCAGACTTTTAAAATTCATTTCCTCTTCTTCCCGTAGGGTCCAAACAGTTTGATCTCCAATCCTCTCACCACAAGGAGAAAGGCCATGCTGAAGAGTAGGTCCTCATGGTCCTGGACTTACACGTGTTCACTGAAAAAACATCCACCACCTAAAAGTTAAGCGCTGTGTTTTATTCAGAGGACTCTGGGGACTCAAACCCAGGAGGCGCCTCTCAGACAGCTCAGGGGGACTGCTCCAAAGAGGTAACACAGGGGCTTCTGCAACAACGACCAAGCAGTCAGAACATCAAAAAATTGCTATTAAAGGAAACCAGACATCTCAAGTTACTGAATTTAGCACTATTTCTACGTATGGGAAAATCCAAGAGTCTGGGTTCATTGAAATCATTCCTGTGATATGCACCTTAGCTACCTATGGGCTTCCGTGGCGGTTCAGTGGGTAAAGAATCTGCCTGCAATGCAGGAGAACCAAGTTCGATTTCTGGTTTGGGAAGATCCCCTGGAGAAGGAAATGGAAACCCACTCGAGTATTCTTGCCTGGGAAATTCCATAGATAAAGGAGCCTGGTGGGCTACAGTCCATAGGGTCACAAAGAGTCACACAGGACTGAGGGACTAACACTTTCACTTAGCAATCTAGGACCAGTATTCTGTTCTTTCCAGTCCTGAGTTCCCTCGGATTCACCCTTGGGGCAATGGTGGCAGCTGATGATTGCAGCATCCTTTGTTTCTTTGTTGCTGGTAGGCAGGCAACATTTTTCATCCACACACAGCTAAATCTAGGTGGGTCTTGTTCTAAGAACACACTTCAAACAATGAAGCAGCACAGAGGAAAGAAAGGTCTTCAAGGGAAACACTTAAAGGTTTGTCTCAGCCTAATTATTGGTCTGTCTTTGAGTAAGTATATTTCTGAGTCCTTTTTTTTGGTAAAATAATTTTTTAATCACTAAAGTCTACTATAAAATGGAGTAGACTGTCTCCAAGACCTCTTCTAGCTCTAAGGTTCTAATTTCATAATGATTAACACCTGCCCTGGAAAGATTTGGAAAAGTGCCACCTGGTCCTTATTTAGGAGAATGGCACATAAAGCTGAGCTACCTGGTAATTTTTCTGAGTGTCTCACACCAGCACCCTACATCTCCCCCGACCCGGGAAAAGACAAGAAAGCAAAGATGCACAGATTCTGTTCCCACCGTGTACTCTCCATGAGATTTTGAATATAACAGAGCTGGATAGTACCCCAAATTCTGTCCAACTCATTCACCTTCCCAATTCCAGTCTCCCTGCCCTGCACAAAAATTCACTGCTCATTTTTCCTGAACTCAACTTTAAATTGTCTCGCTTCTTGTAAAATTAGCATTGTCCTGGGAATATCTGTGAAAGCATGAGGTCTGATGCGCCAGTTCTATTTTTTCACCAGCATATTCAAATACACAACTATAATAAGAAATTTGTCTGGGTCCCACCTAAAAGCATCCCACGGGTGTGGAGACGCTGCAAAACTCAGCTTTCACTCACTCTGTCTCCTCCAGCAAACTTCTTAGATCAATGCTGTTTTCTACCACTGACAGAAGGTAAACAGATGCGCAGGGGAGGCTCATATTTAAGGTGATACAGCCCAAAGCACCATTGCTGGGCTCCAAACTCGGGTGCGCCTGATTCACTAAAGCCACTCTTGTAAGCATCCAGCTCATCACAGCCTACAGGGGTGAATAAAAAGTCAAGAGGTTGTAAATAATGCCGATGACCTTTATCACCTATTCTACCTAATCCTGTCCTAAGTACTTGACAGCCAGATTTTCCATGATAATCTGAAACAAGAGTAATTCAGCTACGCATACGCCAAACTGACGGCCAAGAGCACTGGGGTGGAGGGCAGCATGGGCAGCCCCTCACCCACCCTGCCAAGGTCACGGTCGATTCCCCATCCGGGCATCAGTAGGTTCAGGCTGTCCCAGTCTCAAGGCTGCACCACCAGCCCTGCCAGCCTTCCTGAAAATGCACAGCTTGGTCACAAGGGACTCTGGCTGAGCGCGTGTGTGACTCAGCACACATCTATCAGGCCTCCTGGGGAAAACAATGGCAAGACTACTCAGGATTGACAGTGTCATCTGTGAATGAAGAAGTGCCTGAGTCTTCACACACTAGGCCACCAAAGAAAAGGGCTTCCATCCCAGCCTGGAAAATGTAAGAGCTGGGAGGGCTGGTGCTCAGTACCATCTGGTCTGACCGCTGGTAGGACAGCAAAAGAAAAGCAGAGCCAGGCAAGGGCAGTGAGGGGCTTGCCTGCAGACAATTTGGCTGAGTAAAGCCAGGTCTGGGCAGAAGGGCCTCTGTCTCAGGCAAGAACCTTGGTCATGGACTGGTACAGCTTCCAGCAGTCAGCATCCCAGTCCTTCTCTCTGCCACAATGGGAGGAGGTAATTGTCAATTACAGAGCCATCCCCTAAATTCAGGGATCAATGAAGTGTAAGTGGAGAGCCCAGTTACCCATATGAGTTTGACAACAATAACAAAGAAAAATGAAGAGGAAAACTACTCAGCTCATTATCCCTCTCAAACAGTTTCCAGTAACAAGTCAATATCCACCAGAAATAATCGCCTACAAAAAGCAGCAATTGGTAGAGGAATGCACTGAATTTCAAGAAGGAAATGACAACCTATTCCTGTATTCTTGCCTGAAGAATTCCATGGACAGAGGAGCCTGGCGAGCTACAGTCCATGGGGTCCCAAAGAGTTGAACACAACTCTGTGACCTTCACTCACTCATGCACTGAACTGGTGCTGGGAGAGAGGAGAGGCTTGCCGTGCCTTACAGCATGATGCAAACCCTGTCTGGTGTCACACAATATGTCAGCTACAGAAGGATCCCCCAAGCAGGCATGTGCTAACTCATCATTTGTCTCCATCGATATACCTCTGAGCCTCCTCATGATGTCAAAAGGGGCAGATTGTCCCCTGCAGGGCAGTGGGTTCTCTGGACCATCTGATCAAGTGAGGAGGGCAAGAGGCCAGCAGCCGATGAGGGGCTGACCAGCAAAGGGAAAGACAGATGTCCCCCATATAAAGCAAGCTTCCACTGGGTGGGAAAAACTGAGGCAATGTATTTCTTCCCAGATCTTTTACTTCATTGAACTCTGAAAACACCTCCCTTAAAGTCCCTCTGATGAGTACCAAGTAGGGTTTTTCCCCAACCCTGACATAGGAAGAAGGACTGTTGCCTGCTTGCGCTTTGGTTGTGGAGAGAATTGCCTGTTACTTGTTGACAACCAAGGGTAGAAATACCAGAGGGGTGAATATGGATGGAGGGTCACAAAGATGTGACTGTTCTTGCCACTGTGCACCCACCTCGACTATCTCTGTAAAACCAAATCTCCAAGAGGCTTTCATTTTTCCTAGCTCTGTGCCTGAAAATCTTATTTCTGCCTTAAAGAAGAAAGAACCCTTCTCTCTCTCTCTCTCTCTCTCTCTCTCTCTCTCTCTCTCTCTCTTCCCTCCCCCCGCCCCAGGGCTGGCCCACTACACTGCCCAGCACTGGCCTTGGGGAAGGTAGCTCCTGCCAAGGGCACACTTGAGCCAGGCAGCCAACGTAACCCCAGGCCAGGTTTCCCATCAGGGAGTTACCAGCCTTTCCCCAGTTTCTCCTGGGTGGGACAAATTCCCAGGCCCACCGTGCCCCAGGAAACCATCTTCAAGAGAACTGAGCTCAAAGATGATTGCTTCAGCTGTTTTTTCACTTAGACATCCAAACAGTACAAACACCCTAAATACTCCACTCAAGAGAAAGGCTAAGAAATTGTGGTACAGCCACACTGGAATAGTATGCAGTCATAAAAAAGGTTTCCAGCCTTATAAGAGCACAGATCTCTTATAGTTGGGGGAAGGGGGAGGCTGCATACAAAACTGGATAAAGAGTACAGTCACAGCTAAGGAAATGGAAATAATTTGAAAATCCATACAAAGTAAAGAGGCTTGAAGGAAATACACCAAAGGGAACCAACCAGAGACAAGGTCCCTCCTCTAACTATGTTTATGTGTGTTTATAATAGCAAAATATAAATACTGCCTTTGAAACACATCTCATTTCTCAAAAAAGAACATATACCCAGAAAGATCAGGAACTTGGCATCAAAAGATCTGTGTTCTAGGTTCAGGTGTGTCTGCTCCCAAATGCACGTGACTTTAAGAAACGAAAAGATCTTTGTTCTATTTCTCACCTACAATATATACTTATAGCCTACAACCTACACCTCCAATCTATAACATCTGCCTGTGAGCTACACCTATAACTTACAACCTACATCTACAATCAACAACCTATACTTACAGCCTACACCTACAATCTACAGCCTATATCTACCACCTACACCTACAATTCCCATGAACAACCTATACCTACAATTCACATGAGCAACCTATGCCTACAAGCTTTAATCTACAACCTATATCTATAACCTCTAACTACAAATTATACTTACAAACTATACCCATACCTATAACCTACAACCACAACCTACACCCATACTTACAGCATAAATCTACAACCTTCAATTTATGGGGCTGCTATTAGGAGTTTGGGGATTACCCAAGCACCAACCTTTACATGAAGACGTTACATGAAGGTAAGGCATGAAATCGTTATGATTAGTTGAGATCTATACACACTTCAATGTCAGCAACGTGTCAGTGCGCTAAGTGAATCTTGATTCCAGAAGGAAACGCTAACATACCAGAAAATTCCTAACTGGGCTCAAAGGTCTAAACGGCCGCCATGTTGACTCCTGATGACCTACTCGGCACTTCTCCTCCCATAACTGCAAAAAACTAAAAATTACTCAGCATCCTCTTTCTCCTGACTGAGAGCTTCAGAATTGACTCAGTTATGCCTGAACTCTCTCAATCACTTATTCCTCAACTCCCCCTCTTCCTCCTTCTTCCTTCCATTCTGCTTTAAAAACAAGAAATATATACTTAAAAAAGAAAACCTACCTAGCCCTAAGAAACTGGAAACAATCTGTTATTCAGAATATAACAGCTCCTAAGGATCCAATAAGAGTTTTGGTGGCAACGCAGGTTCCACTGTCACCCAAATCATCACAATGGGCCATTCAGACTGAAAATGCTGCCTGATCCTCCCGGGGGGTGAACGTTCTTTATGGCTCTCCTTCACTCTAAATTTTTTGGCGAGGCTCAGAGGGAATGGAATGGGCTTCCATTATGACGATGGATGAGCGGGCTGCTGGCAGAGCAGGGCCTTTGGGAAGGCACTCTACACACACACACACACACACACATACACACACACACACACACACACACATACACACAACTCTAGACCCACTCTACACCATACACAGTTCCCACCCTGCACTCACACACACACACCATTTACACACATTCACGTAACTCTACACACACACTCTCACACATAAACACCACTCAGACATTCTCATAACTCTAGGCCCACTCTATACCATACACATACACAACCCCTATGCCTATAAACACACTTACACACACTCAAGACATAAGCTACAATCTACAATCTACTCACATACACTGAAACACACACTGTATACATGTGCTCTACCCTACCCCCTGCGTGCGCATGCACACACACACACACACTCAGACTCACCCTTGGCCACCAGCTTCCAGAAGCTCCCACAGTGGTCTTATGGGCCAAGACTTCTTGCCAAGCTCTTTGGCCACTGAAGCAATGACCGCTAAGACTCTGGTCCCTTCCAACCCTAGAGTCTTCATTGGTATCATTAACTCTGCATCCCTGCCTTACTCTATAGTTAAGCAGACCTGAGTTCAAATCCCAGGTTACTAGCTGTGTAGCCTTGGCAAAGTCACTTAACCTCTCTCAACCTCAGTTTCCTCATGTTTATCTGGGAGCATGTATATACTCCAGGGCTAATATGAAGCCACTTCTCAAGAGCCCAGCTAGATCATGAGTCCCCAGTCTATGAGCCCCCAAGTACACCAACCCTGGTCCCACCTCCACGGACCCCTCTGGACCTTCCACAGCCTAATGACTAAAGGGTTAAAGCAGGACTCAGCAGGATCCCACTCCAGTTATACCAGCAACATCCAATCTGATTGGTCCATCCCTGTAAGAGGCTGGTCGTCAGGATGCTGATTCAGTGGTATGCCAGATCCTACATGAGAAGGGGTTAGCACAGGGCCTGGCTCCACATCCCTGCTTAGCACAAGTTATCTCCAAGGCTGGGCTGCTCGGCCAGCACGTCCCTATCCCTGCAGAGTAGCGACCTGTCTCCCCCATACCTCCAATTGTAGTCCTGCATCTACTAGTAGGTGGCTGAACGGATTCAAATACAGGCTGGCTAGTCCAAGAGGATCCCTAGGAAGAGGCTGGGGACTGTGACTTTCACCATCCATATCCCAGCTCCCTCAACCCTAGGTAAGAAGCAGATGACTCCAAGACTCCCTCTTCTCTTTAACTCTCTCCCACTTTCAGAGCCTGCAAAGCCACTCTCTCATCTGCCGTCCCAATTTCTCCAGCCCAGGTAGCAAGGGCAGATGTTATTAGTTTGTACTTTACAGATGATGAAGCACCCAAATTAGAGGGCTTATCCAAGATCACACAATGATGGAGATGGATTTAAAGCCTAGGTCCCATCTCCTGACCCCTCATCTACTAAAATATCGGCATTTCTAATTTTACAGGTTAGGGAACAGACACCCAGATGGGATAAGTGAGTGGCCTAGGACCTCCCAGACTATATACTATGGAGGTAAAGCAGAACTGAGGCTTGGGGACCAGGACTCTGTCCTCTCAGGGGTTGATCTAGGAGACATCTTCAGGAATGAGACAGGCTCTGGCAAAGTCCTTCATCCCCCCACATCCAGGTTCCCCTCTAGGGTTCATCAGATCCAGGCATTGGGGAACCATGGGCTGAATGCTCAGCCATACTTCTCAGTTCTAAGCTCAGTCTGTGGGCACCCGACATGGGCACTGCCCCCTCTCAGAGTATCTGCAGCACCAACACCTACCCCTGGGAGCACTGTGGCCACTGAGCCAAAACAGAGCAAAGTGCGCTGCCAGCCCGGCCCTGCTTAGTAATCTGCCCTTCACATTGCCAGGGAGCAGTGGGGATACAGCTGCAGTACCTGATGGTACATCTAAAAAAAGCCAGCTGAGGGGGCCCACAGACTCCCACCTGTCCTCTCCCACCCGCCACTCCTGGAGATCGGCGAGGAGCTGCTGTTTCTCTTTTTCTCCCACCCCAAGGAGATCAATATGTTGTGCAAAAACAACTCCATCCAGCAAAGCTCTACTTTACACCTACCTCCATCTGGACCGTCCCTTGCAGCTTCTGCTAATTCGCCGATAATTCCTCCCAGAATCATCATGATTGATTTCCCAGTGCTGAGTTGCCTCCTGCCTGGCTGTGCCCCAACCAGGTGGTGCTGAGAGCAGCCATCTCCGTGCTCACCCCACAGGAGCTTTGGGTCAGGGGATCAGGGCCAGAGGGACACTCCCCCAGAAATGGCTTTCAGAGGAACAGGGTAAGATGACAAGTCAAGCCCAGGATGTTTGACAAGGGAAGTTCAGCTTGGTATCCATAAAACTGTGGCCAATTATGGAACACCTACTGTGTGTGTGCTAAGCACTTGAAAAGACTTATCTCACTGAATACTCAATGTAACACTTCGTAAATGAGAAGACTCCTGCAAAGAGATGTTGTCATGAACCCAGACACAAAAGGCACCAGACACAGTGCTCTTTCTTAACAGACCCTCTTTTGGGAAAAACTGTCACTACTCAGTGGTAAAGTATACATCTGCAGTGTAGGAGATGCAGGAGACATGCATTCGATCCCTGGGTCAAGAAGATCCCCTGGAGGAGGGCATGGCAATCCACTCCAGTATTCTTGCCAGGAAAATCCTATGGTTAGAGGAGGTTGGCAGGCTAAAGTCCATGGGGCCGTGAAGAGTCAGACACGACAAGTGACTGAGCGTGCACGTCACTATTCAGACTAGAAATTCTTCTGAATAATGTTCATCATGTTCTGCTTCTTGATAATGTGCTCATGGATAAAAGTGATGCTCAGCAGCTCTCTGGGTAAAATGATGATATTAATATTAACCGTAGTGTTGGCAATAGTAAGAGCGGAACCAGCCACTGGAAGTTATTATGCATTTTAATGACGATCAGGCACTTTGCTCAATCTTTTCTATATAGTATTTTATCAATGATATGAAAGTGAAAAGTGAAAGTGAAGTCGCTTAGTTGTGTCCAACTCTTTGCAACCTGTGGACTGTAGCCCACCAGGCTCCTCTGTCCATGGGATTCTCCAGGCAAGAATATTGGAGTGGGTTGCCATTTCCTTCTCCAGGGGATCTTCCCGACTCAGGGATCGAACTCCAGTCTCCTGTGTTGTAGGCAGACGCTTTAACCTCTGAGCCACCAGGGTATCACTCTCACTGTTCCTGGAAAAATTTTGGTTAAATATGTATGTTAAAAATGTTCAGAAGAATCACTAAGAGAACAGAACCTTATCTCTAGCTTATGAACCAACAAAGGGAAAAAGGAATGAGTGTGACACTAGGCATTGCATAGTACAGGAAAGGTAAAAGAAGAGCAAAGAAAAAAATTGATCCACAGAAACCTAAAAAAGAACAGTGGGGGGAAAACTCGGAAATCACGTTAGCAGTGATAGTAAACGTGGTAGTGGTTCAGTCGCTAAATCATGTCCAACTCTTGCTACCCCGTGGACTGTAGCCCACCAGGCTCCTCTGTCCATGGGATTCTCCAGGCAAGAATACTGGAGTGGGTGGCCATTTCCTTCTCCAGGGATCTTCCCGACCAGGGATCGAACCCGGGTCTCCTACATTGTAGGCTGATTCTTTACCAACTGAGCCACAGGGGGAAGCCCCGATAGCAAACATACGCAGATTAAATTTACCTATCAAGAGACAGAAATTATCAGATTGGATTAAAGAGTGGAACAAAATTTCATATGATTATAAGAGACATGTCTAAAGTAAAACCTTATTAAAAGGCTGAGAATAAAGAGAAAGGAAAGAATATACCAGGCAAGCACTAACCCAAAAGAAACTGTTATAACATGTAGTTAATGTCATTTAAAATTAATTTGGGTCTTCAAAACAACCCTCAAAATGGCAAAATAAATCCTTATTTTGCATAAGGAGATGGAGGGATGGGGAGGTTAGGTTACTTGCCCAAGATCACTCAGGCCGTAGGGGCACAAAGAGGATGCATGCTCAGGTTTCTATTACCCTAAAGCCCATGCTTTCAACCACAACACACTACTGTCCTAATGACATTGTGTAGGGAAATATTCAGTGGATGGAAAATAGATGTTCCATTACCTAGGCCTGGAGCGTAAGTAAAGGCAATAGAGAAAGGGCCAAAGAACAATCCATCAGTTCTCTGGGTTGCTCAAGTGGTGCAGGTGGTAGAGAGCCCGCCTGCCAACGCAGGAGCCTTAAGAGATTCAGGTTCAGCACCTGAGTCAGGAAGGTCCCCTGGAGGAGGGCATGGCAGCCCACTCCAGCATTCTTGCCTGGAGAATCCCGTGCACAGAGGAGCGTGGCGGGCTACAGTCCATAGTGTCGCACAGAGCTGGACACGACTGAAGCACAGCAGTGGTTCTCAATCCTGGCAGCAGGTTAGTTAGCAAGAACACCAAGGAAGCTCTAAGCAAAGGCCAGTGATTTGGGTCCCATTCAAGACCAATTAACGTAGCAGCTCCAGGGGTGAGACCCAAGCCATCAGTATTTTCAGAGCTTCCAAAGTGACCCTATTGCTCAGGCAGAGCTGAAGAAGTTATCCGTAACACAGACTCAAGTACAGGTCTCTTAAAAGATAGTGGGTACTGTTAGGTCACTGCGGAAAGCAGAAATGAGACGACCCTCTAAACTCATCCCTCCTACCTACTGTTCACAAAAGAAATAATTAGACTAAGAAGAGATATGTGACCCCCTCCTCGATGAGGGGAAACCACGTCTGAGAATATCTGGGGAAAGAGATGACAGAGTCCCCGTGCTAACGCCCCCTCCCTGCTTCTTAAAGAGAACAGAATGAATCACAGAATCTCAGGGATGGAAAGAACCTTATAGGAAACTTTAAAAGGATCCTACACTCGGGTGATTGTTAAAACTGTCTTGGAAACTTTGTTAAAATATAGATTTCTCTGCCGCATCCCTAGGGCAATCTGACTCTATGTTTCTAGTTGAAGCATGGGAAAGAGCATTTTTCAGAAGATACTCAAAAGAGTTTTTTGGAGAAAGATGGCACAGTGGAGCCAGATCATAATAATGCCATTTCTCAATAATTAGGCAAAAGAAAACAAAAACAAAAAAGAGCAATATCATAACAAAGCAATAGAAACTTTTTAAAAATGGCGGGGGGGGATCAGCAGTGATCAAACAAGGAATGCCTTCTCAAGGGGAGACCTGAGTGAGAGTCAGAGAATAGGATTTGGGAGGTTTCTATCAATTGATTTTCAGTCCATCCTAAAGGAAATCATCCTGAATATTCATTGGAAGGACTGATGCTGAAGCTGAAGCTCCAATACTTTGGCCACCTGATGTGAAGAACTGACCCATTGGAAAAGACTCTTATGCTGGGAAAGATTGAAAGCAGGGGGAGAAGGGGATGACAGAGGATGAAATGGTTGGATGGACATGAGTTTGAGCAAGTTCTGGGAGTTGGTGATAGATATGGAAGCCTACAATGCTGCAGTCCACGGGGCTGCAAAGAGTTGGACATGACTGAGCAAATGAACTGAACTGGGAGATCTCTGTCCCTACTTCATCCCCCAGAAACGTCACTGGTGAGGCCAAAATCAGGAGACTTTCACTAATTATTACATGTTGGAAAAAAGCAGACTATGTCTCAGTTCAGTTCAGTCACTCAGTCATGTCCGACTTTTTGTGACCCCATAAATCACAGCACGCCAGGCCTCCCTGTCCATCACCAACTCCTGGAGTTCACTCAGACTCACGTCCATCGAGTCAGTGATGCCATCCAGCCATCTCATCCTCTGTCGTCCCCTTCTCCTTCTGCCCCCAATCCTTCCCAGCATCAGAGTATTTTCCAATGAGTCAACTCTTCGCATGAGGTGGCCAAAGTACTGGAGTTTCAGCTTCAGCATCATTCCTTCCAATGAACGCCCAGGACTGATCTCCTTTAGGATGGACTGGTTGGATCTCCTTGCAGTCCAAGGGGCTCTCAAGAGTCTTCTCCAACACCACAGTTCAAAAGCATCAATTCTTCAGCGCTCAGCCTTCTTCACAGTCCAACTCTCACATCCATACGTGACTAGTGGAAAAACCATAGGCTGTCTACATTGCTGTTTTTCCCCTTTTCTGACTTGATATGGAAAAAGTTGAGGCAACAAATCAGAACTGCTAGGAAGAGGGCTGTAAAGCAGCGCTATGGAGAGTTGGGGTCCCTCCCTCTGTCTCGCTCATAGAAGTGCAGACTCCAGGGCTCAATGCCTAACTAAGGAGATCATCTAAATGTCAAGGGCATCTCCCCATGGCAGACAGTATATCCCCCATGGGCGGAAGGAACCCTGGAACAGGACACTTAGCAAACTCTCAGGAGAGCAAGCATGCAGCCCTACCCAAAAGAACAGGCAGCTCTGAGCCCTGACCTTCCCAGATTCCCACGTTCCCTGCAGCAGACATCAGAACTCGTCTCAAACTACAGCTCAGACACCAAGGCAGAGACTTTGAGTAAGTTCCAAAAAGAGTCATAAAGCATTTGCCCACAGTATCAGAGCAATTAGAAGGATCAGACAATGCTACCCAAGTTCAGCATAAGCACGTTAAAAAATATCATGGTACTTGTATGTATACAGATACTACAGGTGAAAAATATGGGACAAAGCCTGCAGAAGATGAAGAACCCCGTCTCAATAAAAACAGAACCAAAGAAACAGGAAACTTCCAACTAGTATTTAATATTGCAGTAGAAATTAATCAGAATATATATTCAATAATACAAGAAAGTTGGATGACGAAGTTAGATCAAAGAAAACAAACTGAAGACCAAAATAACAGCACTTCAGATTGCTGAACAAACTGGAGACAGAAATACATGTGAAAACTGGATTCCTACATAGGGGAAAGGCTCAAGAGCAAACAACTTTGGAACTTATTAAATATCATCAATCTTAACAACATAAAAGCAATACTCTTACTAAAATAAGCCAGAGGCAGAAGGTAAGATGAAGAATATGAATGCTAGAAAGAAGAAAAAAAACGAGTGCTGATTTCTTCGTTTAAAGATATGGACTCAAAAGTCTAAAATTCAAAATAGCTAACAGAGAGTGATCACTCTGTGCAGCAGAAATTAACACAACATTGTAAATCAACATATACTTCAGTAAAATTTTATAAAATAAGAAAGTAATGACTCCCACCTCTTAAAATGTTTCATTACCTTAGTGAGATCTTTTAGAAAATTATCTGTTTCAATGGAGAAATATTTATCCATAGCTCAACATTTCCTTCTAATGTGCCCTATTGGAAAATTAAGCCAAAGAAATTAATACTCAGTTAACATCAGGATGATCCTATTATTCTAAAATTATTCCTGCCAATCTATGATCTATGTCTCCTTCCAGCTGTATATACCCATAGAAAGATTCTTTAGTGATTTTTCTACTGTTCGAGATGGTTATTTTGAGGTTGTGAGATTATGAATTATTTTTAAAATTCCTCTATGAAGACCAGTGTTGCTTGAGTTACTTGCAGTGAATATTTTCACAAACAACTGTTATTTTTAGAGATGGTTTAGCTGGGACAGCCAAGTTTGTGGATCGCTGAATCTACTCAGCGGTGATTTCTAAATCTCACTCAGATATCTCCAGACAGCACTCCTGAAAAGAAGGCAGCCTCCCAGCTGTTGCCAAAATCTCCAAGCTCAATGATGCACTCACTACCTCCCAACTGTCCCATCCCACTGTAGGCCAGTTTAATTTTATAGTACAGCTAATTTTTCTTCCTATTGCTACCCTTGCTATCATATGTCCCAGCAATAATGCCCACTCTTTACTGAATTGCTCTAACCATGTACTACTTGTATTCTTCTATAGCCTCCTTTAAATCTTCAGAGCATGAGGTTATGAGGCTTCATTACAGTTTTCCCATTTTCCTGTTGAAGAGACTGAGGCCCACAGAAGTCAATTTTCCTGAGACTCCCCAGCTAGTAGGTGCTAGATCTGGGCTTCAGGCCATGTTTTTAATCAAAATGCTTTGCTAGAAAGCGATGCTTTGTATTGATCCAATATCTACCTTACTCTGCACTGTGGGGACACACCAAAAAACTATAATCCCTTTCCAAACAGCACTGCTTCCAGTATAGGAAAACAAAAATCACATCACGCTCATCTGCCCAGCCTTCCTCCCACAAGCCATCCCACACCAGGTGCAAAAGATACTGAGTGAAGTAAGTCAGAGAAAGAGAAATATCCTATGACATCCCTTATATGCTGTTGCTGCTGCTGCTAAGTCACTTCAGCCGTGTCCGACTCCGTGGGACCCCATAGATGACAGCCCGCCAGGCTCCACTGTCCCTGGGATTCTCCAGGCAAGAACACTCGAGTGGGTTGCCATTTCCTTCTCCAATGCATGAAAATGAAAAGTGAAAGTGAGGTCGTGTCTGACTCTTAGCGAGCCCATGGACTATAGCCTACCAGGCTTTTCCGTTCATGGGATTTTCCAGGCAAGAGTACTGGAGTGGGATGCCGTCGCCTTCTCGCATCCCTTATATGCGGAATATAAAAAGAAATTATACAAATGAATTCACTTACAAAACAAAAAGAGACTCACAGACTTAGAGAATGAACTTATGGTTGCCAGGGGAATCTCGTGGGTGGGAGGGGGATGTTAGAGGGCAGGGATAGTTAAGGAGCTCGGGATGGACACGTGTACACTGCTATATTTAAAATGGATAACCATCAAGGACCTACTGTATAGCACATGGAACTCTGCTCACTGGTATGTGGCAGCCTGGATGAGAAGGGAGCTTGGGGGAAAATGGATACATGTAATGTATGGCTGAGTTCCTTTGATATTCACCTGAAAACATCACAGCAGTGTTAATCAGCTACACTTCGATACAAAATAAAGTTTAAAAAGAAATTAAAAAAAAAAATACGGAGAAAAGATGGCATTTTCTCCTGGTCTCTGATAAACCTCTTGAATGATGAATTTAAACAGAATCAAGAAGTTTCCAAGATGCTCTTAACTATATGCTATCATTTCAGTTCCACTTTGAACAGTTCCTAATAGCTGGGTTCCCTGGGAAGATCTCCCAAGAGACTTTCATGCCACAGATGACTCCTAGCTTCCTGGGTTAATGGACGGCTGTAGTGATGTGGATCAAGCAATTTATATACGGCACAGATGTGTATTATATGCATTTTTCAATTTATCTTCCTAATTATATTTTTTCACAGATTCAATTCATACTGAAATGAGTTTCTACTCCCCTAACACATGTTGGCTAGCAGTAGGGGGAGGGAGAGTAGGATGAAAGCGTTAAGTAGATTTTCCACCAAGCCTGACTCTCCCAACACCGTCACCCGTCACCGTCACCGGGAGCTCGCAGGGCTAGGAGGATGCTGGGGGCTTGACGGGGCCTCCCTGGTTTATGATCACTGAGTCTGACTTTCACACACAGATGGGACAGGCCTTCCAGCGGAGCAGTGCTCACGATCTGGCACTTCTGTGCCACAAGCCACAGGCAGCTGGGCACAGGGGCACCCCAGGCCTTGCCGGGAACACTTTCTCCCAGGACTGCGCACTTCCCAGCAGGGTTCTGTTCCAGGGAAAGATTCCACGGCCCTGGTGTTGCGCACAGGCCGGCAGGCCTCCACCAAAATGCACACCTGTGTTGGCAGCGGGGCCATGGAACAGGGCCTGGAAAACATCGGCCCATGCCTCAGTGAAGGAACAGAGGCCCAGTATAGCTCAGCCCAGACCGAGCTGGGCTGCTGACCCTACTACCCTGTCCTGAAGTCCTCTCCGGCCGTGTCCTTGATATCACCTCCGTGTTCTGAAACCCCAGGGCCCACACAGAGCCCTTCACTTTCTCCTGGTGGCTTTCCTCCAGGAGAAATCGGAACTCACTTGCAAGGGAGTGGGGGACACACAGTGCCACAGCCCAGAAGGAAACTCCACAGGGAACCAGTCAAAAGACAGACACTAAAATTACATTTTCTCACTCCCTTCTCATTTGGAGGGAGGTCTGTGTGAGGCTGGCTGTGATCACGCACTCTGTGTCAAAGTGCGAGAACCATCTCGACGGCCTCCTCCTCCTCCCGCTGTTCCTCCTCATTCCATCCCCTCTCCAGGCCTGCGAGGCCTCCCTCCTCCACTAAACCCTCAGCTCACTGCCTCCCACTGACTTCCTGTGTGGCAGGGGGTCCTGGCTTCCAGAAACCTGTGGAAAGCTGTGGTCCACCAGCTAGGAAAGGGTGAGTGTGGCCCCTGCCCTACACAGACACTCAGGATACAGGAAGCAGGGGAAGTAAACAGTGTTTGGACAGAAGATACCTCACACAGGAGAAGAACAAGGGAACATTCCAGCTCTAAGAGTCTATAAATACTTTGGTACAAGGTCCAAAGCTAGTAGCCTCTTCAAAACCCCAAAATACATGGAGCCCCAGGCCACTCCTATCACCTTCTTCTGGGAAAGTTCACACAAGAAGGTTCTATCTCAAGATTCTCAGACACATGTTCCTTCTCCAAGTGCCGCCTGGCTCCCAAACTGCCTGAATGTATCCACGAGAAAGAGAAAGGGACAGGCTGACTCAGAAACGCTTGTCCACTGTGCAGTTGCTGGCCCCTGCAGGCCTCCTTCACATTTCAAAATATTACTGCTAAGTGGTTACTTGCGATGGAAGCACACAGACAACCTCAAGAATGTTGAAAGAGACCTGGATAGGTGAACCAAACCTGACTCTTACAACTAAATTATTGTGTTCCTTTACAAGGCATCTCCCTGGTGATGAATCCGCCTGAAATGCAGGCGATCCAGGTTTGATCCCCTGGTCAGAAAGATCTGCTAAAGAAAGGAACAAAAACCCACTCCAGTATTCTTGCCTGGAGAACTCCACGGACAGAGGAGCCTGGAGGGCTACAGTCCATGAGGTTGCAAAGAGTTGGACATGACTGAACGACCAACGTTTCCACTTTTCATAGGCACCCACTGTATGTACCTACCAACCCCCACTCAGTCCTCCAACGACCATAAGGATGGTGTCTCCATCCTCTGGTGCAGGTGAGCCCGGAGAGGTTAAGGATCTTGCCCAAGGCCATTACTTGTAGTGTCCAGTGGTCAGTTCATCAATTTAGTCTTAGAAACCACACCAAACGTTTCCCCTAATGAGTGCCCGTAACGCCACAAAGAAATCCAGCCCAGCCTGGATAATCCATCAGAGCCAAGGAAGAAAACTCCTCTATCAAAATGAAAGATGCTAATAGCAAGGGTGTTCAGCTGCAAGCATTCAAATTTCCATTAAAAAACTCCCTGTACAAAGATGAAGCTGAAAAAAATCATACTGAATCTGCCTCTTAGAAGCCAGTACCTCTTGGAATCAGGATATCTACAAAGAGCCCTCCTGCTTCCCCACCGACCTACCATCCCCACCCTGACTTATTAAGGAATCATGAGGGCTCAGAAAAAGGAATAGAACTGGTCAATTATATTTTATTCTACCCACTAAACCTGAAATATTATGCCCAGGCTCTGACAGCTCTTGACTTTCATTTATCTTGGCTTTAAGAAGACAGGGAAGGGGTATGGAGCCAAAAACCCAAGTGTCTGAGCATTCATAGTAAGTTAGCCTCACCCAAGACTGGGCTCCCCGATCCAGGCCCACTACTGTATGGCTTTTCCAGATCAACCAAAATTTGGGGTGACAGCCAGCCTTTCCACACACAGTAAGCTTTCTGCATGGAAAGGCACATGTTTCTGGAACCACCCAGGCCCTCTCCTGAGCAAGTATTCTCACAGAGGGGTTTCAAAGCAGAGACTGGTAAGTCAACATGGACTTGCCATTCCCTTGGATGAACTGACTCAGGCAGTACCCAGAACTTGCAAGACCAAAGGAAATGGGCTGACTCCAAAGACGATCGTTTAGAACAAGGGTCAGCAAACTAACAGCCCATGGGCCAAATATGGCCCAGTGTTTGTTTTGGTAAATAAAGTTTCATTAGAACACAGTCATGGTCCTCTGTTGTATATCATCTGTGGCTGATTTCATGCTACAAAGGCACATTTGAGTAGTTGCAACAGCATAGCCAACAAAGTCTACTTTCCTATTTTGCCCTTTATATAAAAAAAATTTTTTTGCAACCCTCAATTTAGAAAAACTTTTTCAAAAGTGGTTGGGGCTATTTCTTGAGACCTTTCAAGAGCAAATGATATCTCTAGACTATAACTGATACAGTCCTGCATGGAGGAAGAAGGATGGAAAAAATGTCTCTGGAGGGTCCTTCCAGGACCATCAGTTCAGTTTAGTTCAGTTGTGTCCGGCTCTTTGTGACCCCATGAATTGCATCACGCCAGGTCTCCCTGTCCATCACCAACTCCCGGAGTTCACTCAAACTCAGGTCCATCGAGTCCGTGATACCATTTAGCCATCTCATCCTCTGTCATCCCCTTCTCCTCCTGCCCCCAGTCCCTCCCAGCATCAGAGTCTTTTTCAATGAGTCAACGCTTCGCATGAGGTGGCTAAAGTACTGGAGCTTCAGCTTCAGCATCGGTCCTTCCAATGAGGACACCAGTAAAGGGACCAGGTGTCTGATACTCAGTGCCTCCAGCGACAGAAGTACTATCTACAGAACAACAGTATGTGAAGAATAGGAAACCCTCGCACACTGTTGGTGGGAATGGAAATTGTCACAACAATTGTGAAAAAACAGTAGGGAGGTTCCTTTAAAAACTAAAAATAGAGCTACCATATGAACCTGTAGCTTATTTTTAGGTTTTTAAAGGAACTTCCTTACTCTTTTTGGGCTTCCCTGGTGGCTCAGATGGTAGAGAATCTGCCTGCAATACAGAAGACTTGGGTTCGATCCCTGGGTCAGGAAGATCCCTTGGAGAAAGAAATGACTCCAGTATTCTTGCCTCTGAAAATTCCTTGGATAGAAGAGCCTGGCAGGCTACAGTCCATGGGCTTGCAAAGAATCAGACACAACTGAGCAACTAACACTTTCACTTCACATGACCCTGTAATTCCACTCCTGGGCATATACCTGGAGAAAAACACGGTTTGAAAGGATACATGCACCCCAGTGTTCACTGCAGAGCTATTTACAACAGACACGGAAACAACCTAAACATCCCTCAACAGAGGAATGAAGTAAAGATGCGGTGCATATACACAATGGAATACGACTCAGCTATTAAAAAAAAGGATGAAATGATGCCATTTGCAGAAACATGGATGGATTTACAGACTATTATGCTAATGGCAAGCCACTCCAGTGTTCTTGCCTGGAGAATCCCAGGGACGGGGGAGCCTGGTGGGCTGCCGTCTATGGGGTCGCACAGAGTCAGACACGCCTGGAGCAATTTAGCAGCAGCAGGAGCAGCATACTAAGTGAAGTAAGTCGGCCAGAGAAAGACAAGTATCATATGATATCACTGATACATGGAATTTAAAAATACAAATAAACTTATTTTCAAAACAGAAACACACTCCCAGAGACTTCAAAAACAAACTTATTAGTTACCAAAGAGGGAAGATGTGGGGAAAGGTAAATTAGGAGTTTGGGATTAATATATACCTGCTACTATATATAAAATAGATAATCAACAAGGACCTACTGTAGAGCACAGAGAACACTATGCAATATTTTATGAGAATCTATAGAGGAAAAGAATCTGAAAAGGAATGGATGCATGTATAACTGAATCTGAAACTATCAGAATGCTGTGTACTTGAAACTAACACAATACTATAAATCAACTCTGTGTGTGCCAGTCGCCCAGGCGTGTCTGACTGTTTGTGACCCCAGGGACTGCAGCCCACCAGACTACTCTGTACATGGAATTCTCTAGGCAAGAATACTGGAGTGGGTAGCCATTCCCTTCTCCGGGAGATCTTTTCCAACCAGGGATCAAACTGAGGTCTCCTGCATTGCAGGCAGATTCTTTACTGTCTGAGCCACTATACTCCAATAGAAAATAAAAATTAAATTAAAAAAATTTTAATTAAAACAACAACCACCAGTACTGGGAGGTCAAACCAACACAGCGGGAATGACCATACAGAAGGAATTATGCCAAGATGAGAGACCCATGTACTCCAGTTCTGCTCACCGTGGTTAGAGGAAAACGGTGTCCCCTTAAAACTGGTATCTTGGTGGTAGCAGCAAGAAGTGAGAAATTCCCTAAGAAAAAGGTAAAACTGGAGAGAAAGTCACTGACATTCAGAGAGCGCTGGCCCACTTGATGTATTTTTCTCCATTGCCAGTTTATCCAGGGAGATAACAGCTTCACTTTCGGGAGAGGAGGATGCTAAGGGGGAGAGAGGATGAAGAGAAACGACTTAAGATTCAGGGCCCATGCAGGAGCCCTGACCCCAGCCATCCAACAGACTGCCCCGAGCCAGGCAGTGGTGCTCATGGCTGGTCTGCTCACCACCAGGGCCAGGGTAGCATGAAGAAGGAAAGAAATGAAGGCAGAGACAGAACGGCCTCTGGCACAAGTCTGGGTGCATCTGCTGGGGAGAACAGGGGTCGGAAAAGATGGAGGACCGGCGCCGCTCCCCGGCAAGACTGGACCACCTCTTCCCTGGCCTCCGATGTGGCTCTGCCTGGAGCCGGGTCGCGCAATGCCTACGGCATAGACTCGAGCATGTGCGCCATGTGCCCCAGCATCCGGAGCTATCTTCATCCTGCTGTTGGGAGCACTGGAACGCCCCTGGGGCCTTGGACTCCTCTGGGACCTCACACTGTTCTCTCCTGCCTGGCTGTCTCTTGTATCTCTCGGAGGAACATACAGCTGTGCCATCAACACACCGGTCAGCGTGCCTGTCTTGGCGCTGTGACCTCGTGGAGACCCACAGAACAGAAGAGCTAGAAGAGGCTTTGGAAAACATTCCCGAACAAGCACCTTATGTTTCTCCTTAGGGACCCATGTCTAGGGAGAAGCGAGCCTGCAGAGTGGCAAGGGCTGAGCAGGCTCCTTGTGAGTACATTTTCCCAAACGGGGCACTTTTAAGATAAGACATTGACGTAACTGTGAAGTCTGGAAAGGAAAGATCCTAAAACAGTGTGAGAATAGAACCCTGAGACAGGAAGAGAACACAGCAGCCCATGGTGGGGGGATGTACCATTTTTATATGCAGCCCCTTCCAATCCAAGCATGTCCCAACCTCTGCTCCCCAAGCTCTGCCTTCCAGAGGTAAGGTTCCAAGATTTGGTGTTGGCGATCAACATAGTCACTCAGGGGTCAAACTCATAGAAGATAAAACTGATTCAAAGATGAAGGGAGGGAGACCAAGATGGTGGAATAGAAAGACATGGAACTCACATCACCTATAATACATCAAAAGTACATCTACATATGGAAAATTTTTCACAGAACACCTGCTGAAAGCTGACAAAGGATCTCTTATACAAGCAAAGCTGCAAGAAAAACACACACGTAACTGGGTAGAACAAAAGAGGGGAAAATGATATGTAGACCTTGGAGAAATAACCTGAAAATCAGAATCAAGGAAGGGTCACCTCTCTTTTAACAGAAAAAAAAAATCATTTACTAAAATGACCCTTCAGAGACACCTGCTTTCTCAAGTTTCTCTTTCTTAACTGAATGCAAAAAAAACAAGGGTAAAACTAAGTTCTGCTGGTTCAGCCAACTTAACCACGACAAAAAAAAAAAAAAAAAAACCCAAGAGCCTCGCATAGCTGTAAGCAGAGTCCTATGCTGAGTGTCTTGAATTGTTCCAAGATCCCGACACCCAGGCTGGAGTTAAGAATGATGTATGAAGCAATATAAAAACATCATTTTCCATTTGGCACCAAGAACTTGGTATAAAGCTTTGGAGGTTAAACTAAACAGATGAAAAGGGAACAGTACAGAGATCCAAACTCAGCCCCCCCATGCTCTTTGCACATACACACAAGCCAGAGGGGGACATCCAGAGATGCAGGCGGTACCACAGAAGTCAGGAATCTGGGCTGTGTTTTGGGGCTCCAGTTCTGTGCTGGAATCAGCGAGGTCAGTTCCAATGAACTATCACATTCTTGAGTTACTACCCAAGAATTCACTTAGGCAAACACTGATATTCTATAAAGAATCAGTAGCAAAGCACAGGGTTTCAAAAGCATTTAGAGCTCCTCTCAAAGAGGGTCGGACAAGAATCCAGAGTGAGTTTGTGCTGTGCCCAGGAAAAGAGTGTGTGTTTTAATTCGGGGTTCCAAGACACTTTCTACCACCTACCATCTGGGGAACTTGGGACCCAACATCCCACTTCACTGAGCCTGTTTCGTCTTCTTCAAAAATAGAATGAGAGCCTTCAAAGTGATTAGGAAGAACTGAAAATCATAATTCAGGGCCAGACCTCTGTCCCCTCAAAAGTGCTCCTACAGGAGTGGTTGTGTTGTTGATGAGGAGGAAGGTGGTGACAGAGGGAGGCAGAGCCTCCACTCCTCACTCGTCTTAAAGCCATGATCACACTGCATCAAGCGGGACCAGGGACCCTGGAGATATGGATCAGACCCATCCAGAACTGAGGCTCGAGATGACCATGGACACACTCAGCCAAGAGCCCCATACCTAACACCAGGGAGCCATCTTCCATCAACACCCAATGGTCATGCTGCTGGGATACCCATCAGCGAGCCAAAACACCCTAAGAAAACACAATCGCCGGAGCATTTCCCCAGTTCCAGCTTCTGGCCCGTAGACCACAGGCACAGTCATACCCCAGTGCCTCCAACCCATCTCCTATGCGCCCTGCCAGGACCTGAAAGTCACGGAGGCAATCAAGCATATGTTCTCTCTGATGGTCCTCTAGCTCCAACAGCTGGTTGGTTGCAGACTAAAATAAATAACTCACTCAGAAAATTCTGGCAATTAAGTGTGGCAAAAGAGCTGGAGATGGATGTGACTTACACTAAGTGAAGAGCAGCACACGAGGCAGGTTTCTGGGAGGTTATGGAGAGCGATGCAAAAAAATCAACTCCAGAGCTGTTTTGCAGGGAAGCAGGAGCTCTGGGCTCATTATTTCAATCTTGGCAGCTGTCAATCACAGCCAAATGCAGCTTAATCTTGCCCTAAAGCTTTCAGAAGCACTAGGAATCAAGGCCCACAATTAGCTCTTTGATGTTGAGTTCATGAGTTATGGGCATTCACCAAGTGGGAGGTCGCAAGCTTCTCCTATATGACGTGTGTCCAGGGCATGAAGGATGTGCAGATAAATACAAATGCCCAGAGAGCCAGAGGTGAGAGAAACAGGTCCATAATATTAGCCCAACTGAGTTTACGGGAAACAAGTATGCAGTTTGATACTGTTTATATGGTGAATGCAAGACTCTTGAGCAGTAACAGAGAATGTAATTCTTATCCCCTTTAGGGCTTCCAAGATGAACTGAAAATGTAGGAGAAAAAAACACTAATAATGTGCTATCGGAAGGGTTGGGAAATCTGGCGTAACCCCTCCCCGATATTAAAAAAAAATTCATTGTCTGGCAAAGGTTCAGAAATTCATCCTGGGGCTTCCCTGGTGGTCCAATGATTAAGAATCTGCCTGCCAATGCAGGAGACACAGGTTCGATCCCTGCTCCAGGAAGATCCCACATGCCTTGGGGCACCCTAGAGGCCATGCTTCTCAACAAGAGAAGCCACTACAATGAGAAGCGTGAGCACTGCAATTTGAGAGAAGCCCCTGCTCCCCTCAGCTGGAGTCATATGTTCTCTCTGATGGTCCTCTAGCTCCAACAGCTGGTTGGTTGCAGACTAAAATAAATAACTCACTCAGAAAATTCTGGCAATTAAGTGTGGCAAAAGAGCTGGAGATGGATGTGACTTACACTAAGTGAAGAGCAGCACACGAGGCAGGTTTCTGGGAGGTTATGGAGAGCGATGCAAAAAAATCAACTCCAGAGCTGTTTTGCAGGGAAGCAGGAGCTCTGGGCTCATTATTTCAATCTTGGCAGCTGTCAATCACAGCCAAAATGCAGCTTAATCTTGCCCTAAAGCTTTCAGAAGCACTAGGAATCAAGGCCCACAATTAGCTCTTTGATGTTGAGTTCATGAGTTATGGGCATTCACCAAGTGGGAGGTCGCAAGCTTCTCCTATATGACGTGTGTCCAGGGCATGAAGGATGTGCAGATAAATACAAATGCCCAGAGAGCCAGAGGTGAGAGAAACAGGTCCATAATATTAGCCCAACTGAGTTTACGGGAAACAAGTATGCAGTTTGATACTGTTTATATGGTGAATGCAAGACTCTTGAGCAGTAACAGAGAATGTAATTCTTATCCCCTTTAGGGCTTCCAAGATGAACTGAAAATGTAGGAGAAAAAAACACTAATAATGTGCTATCAGAAGGGTTGGGAAATCTGGCGTAACCCCTCCCCGATATTAAAAAAAAAATTCATTGTCTGGCAAAGGTTCAGAAATTCATCCTGGGGCTTCCCTGGTGGTCCAATGATTAAGAATCTGCCTGCCAATGCAGGAGACACAGGTTCGATCCCTGCTCCAGGAAGATCCCACATGCCTTGGGGCACCCTAGAGGCCATGCTTCTCAACAAGAGAAGCCACTACAATGAGAAGCGTGAGCACTGCAATTTGAGAGAAGCCCCTGCTCCCCTCAGCTGGAGAAAGCACACACAGCAACAAAGACCCAGTGCAGTCAAAATAAATAATAAATAGAAAGAAACTCAGCCTGCCTGCAAAGTGACTTTTTTTTTCTCTTTACATCATTTTCTGAACAAGTAAGCAAACCACCCAGACTGGAATTAGAGAAAGACGGCACCAGTCAAATGAGGCATTTGGATGTTTGGATGATAAGAAATGCTAAGTAATCAAAATAATAATTAAATAATAATCATTTCTTTCTCCTTGTGCTGAATAATCTGCAAAGCTTTCTCAAGTTCTCAGTCTCACTGGGTCTTCGCAACAAAGCTGTGAAGCGGGCATTCTTAGTCTTCCTGGTTGGCATAAGGAAAAGGCTTCCCATTTCTCTAGGTAGCAGGTAACTCCTGGAATGTTTGTAATTCTAGTCTTTACAAAAAACAAGAACACAAAGGAAGGACAGGCAGCAGGAGTCAGGTGATGCCTGGGTCCTCAGCTTGCGGACTTGCAGAGTCAGGGGTGTAGTGAGGACCACTCTCCTCCCAGCCGTGAGCAGCTGTTTCATCAGATCTACTGGATCATAATGATGTCAGGGGGGGAACCCATCAAAGCCGTGGGACACAGCAACTGAGACCTCAGAGCCATGATTTGCCAGCTTCCCGGAAAGTCCCAGAGCGTCCCAGAAAGTGTCTCAGATGACAGGTGTCCTGAGGGAGAGAAGCCAAGCTTCTGGCCAGTTCTAAGAAGACAGGTTGCTACAATACAGCTGCTGTTAACTGGGGGTTTTTTGTCCTTAGGCATGTCCCTCCCAGTCAAGAAAACTGCCACATCCCAACAGCAACAGGGGGACTCCGAATAAGATCACTGCCCATTCACATGGAAGACAGCAGGCCCAACATACACCTAAGAAACAGAGGCTAGGAAGTCAGGTCAAGCCAGGCATCTTGACAGAAGTTCTGGCACAGTCCCCATCGGCTGAACCTCGGGGCCTTCCCAAGCAATACGCTTTCTAATGAGTCTTTCTTCCTTTAGAGTATTTCTGACCTTAGATGGAGATCTGCTGATGCAACTTTATCATGCAACAGCAGTGGACGTTCAGGCTCCAGCGCCACACCAAAAATGTGGTGACTGACTTGAAAAGGCCTGATGGGCTATTTTTGCCTGGGACTTCCAGCCCCAAATATCTAATAATCCTCCAGGCCCTTGGTCAGCCGAGCCCCTGTCAACACTCGGGAGGCATGCAGATCACCCTCAGCTGATCCTAAGAGGTGAGTCTCTTTAAGTCTCTTTAAAGAGGTGGTCCCTTTAAGACAACTGAAGGCAACAAACAGGCCACACGCCCAGGGTTGAAATTCAGATGTCTGTACTGGTGCAGCGCTACCAGTGTTAAAATACTGAAATATTTTGTACGTGTTAGTAAGTAGCTTCTGCCCATCACTATGACGCTGATCCCTCTCCTGTGACCCCAGACCTCCCCGTGATTCAGCAACTGCTACGTCACCACCTGCTGGGGCAGGGGGATGCCTCTCCAGGACCAAACTAGTGCCCGGGGTGTGCAGCTGAGAAAGGATGTGAATCTCACTCCCACCTCACCTCCCACCCCACATGTGCCCCATCCACGCTGCTGCAGCTGGGTCGCACTGGTGGAAAGGCTGGAGGCGACAACTTTGCTGAGAACCAGTTGGGACCACACTACCTACTGTTCTCCTCAGCTCTCCTCTTCAGCTAGAAATCCTAACTTCATTCCCATTGGGACTAAGCATCCTGGAGAATGACCTATAATCCTACCTAGATTGTCACCATACTTTGGAGTCTACATGTTACTCACCCAGTCATGTTCAACTCTTTGCAACCCCATGGACAGCAGCTTACCAGACTCCTCTGTCCATATTTAGGGGGGGAACCCATCAAAGCCGTGGGACACAGCAACTGAGACCTCAGAGCCATGATTTGCCAGCTTCCCGGAAAGTCCCAGAGCGTCCCAGAAAGTGTCTCAGATGACAGGTGTCCTGAGGGAGAGAAGCCAAGCTTCTGGCCAGTTCTAAGAAGACAGGTTGCTACAATACAGCTGCTGTTAACTGGGGGTTTTTTGTCCTTAGGCATGTCCCTCCCAGTCAAGAAAACTGCCACATCCCAACAGCAACAGGGGGACTCCGAATAAGATCACTGCCCATTCACATGGAAGACAGCAGGCCCAACATACACCTAAGAAACAGAGGCTAGGAAGTCAGGGTCAAGCCAGGCATCTTGACAGAAGTTCTGGCACAGTCCCCATCGGCTGAACCTCGGGGCCTTCCCAAGCAATACGCTTTCTAATGAGTCTTTCTTCCTTTAGAGTATTTCTGACCTTAGATGGAGATCTGCTGATGCAACTTTATCATGCAACAGCAGTGGACGTTCAGGCTCCAGCGCCACACCAAAAATGTGGTGACTGACTTGAAAAGGCCTGATGGGCTATTTTTGCCTGGGACTTCCAGCCCCAAATATCTAATAATCCTCCAGGCCCTTGGTCAGCCGAGCCCCTGTCAACACTCGGGAGGCATGCAGATCACCCTCAGCTGATCCTAAGAGGTGAGTCTCTTTAAGTCTCTTTAAAGAGGTGGTCCCTTTAAGACAACTGAAGGCAACAAACAGGCCACACGCCCAGGGTTGAAATTCAGATGTCTGTACTGGTGCAGCGCTACCAGTGTTAAAATACTGAAATATTTTGTACGTGTTAGTAAGTAGCTTCTGCCCATCACTATGACGCTGATCCCTCTCCTGTGACCCCAGACCTCCCCGTGATTCAGCAACTGCTACGTCACCACCTGCTGGGGCAGGGGGATGCCTCTCCAGGACCAAACTAGTGCCCGGGGTGTGCAGCTGAGAAAGGATGTGAATCTCACTCCCACCTCACCTCCCACCCCACATGTGCCCCATCCACGCTGCTGCAGCTGGGTCGCACTGGTGGAAAGGCTGGAGGCGACAACTTTGCTGAGAACCAGTTGGGACCACACTACCTACTGTTCTCCTCAGCTCTCCTCTTCAGCTAGAAATCCTAACTTCATTCCCATTGGGACTAAGCATCCTGGAGAATGACCTATAATCCTACCTAGATTGTCACCATACTTTGGAGTCTACATGTTACTCACCCAGTCATGTTCAACTCTTTGCAACCCCATGGACAGCAGCTTACCAGACTCCTCTGTCCATATTATTCTCCAGGCAAGAACACTGGAATGGGTTGCCATGCCCTCCTCCAGGGGATCTTCCCAACCAAGGGATCAAACCCAGGTCTCCTGCATTGCAGGAGGATTCTTCACCATCTGAGCTACCAGGGAAGCCTTGTTTTCGAGGAAAAGGTCAAAACAGAAGCAGCAGCTCCTGGCTCCACCTCTGCAATTAAGTATCTGGTTGGTATCACCCACTAAACATTTCACACAGTCTCTGGTCCAACAACCAGAAGCTGCTGCTCCTCGCACCGCTGTCCCAACAGAACCGCAAGGGCCCTCAACTCTCAATTAGTCTGGTGTTTTCAAACTGCAGACTACAACCCATGAGCAGATCACAGAATCAAGAGTTCACGACTGGCATTTTTTCAGCTGAAGCAGAAAACCATGTAGCAGCATAGAAAACAGAAAACACTGCATACGTAGAGTGCTACTGCATGAAACTCTGAATTACATACCTGGATGGGTGTGTCGGGTTGAAAAAGAAAATGAATTTCTCATTGTGGGTCCCAAGGGAAAATATAGAGCTTGCAAGCCCCCGATCTAGCTAAGTCCACCCTAACAACGGTGAAGAAGCTGAGACTGGAAAAGCAGCATGACCTGTACCAGGAGCATGTAAGTGGCTTCCGGTCCATCCAGGGGCTGCGGCCTTCACTCTTCTAAGCAGGTCTGACTCTGGACACAGGTGTCGGATTTCCTGGATGCTAAGTAGCTGGCTCTTCAGCCATCAGAGCGGCACTCAAGTGCTCTCTAGTGCGCTGTGACTTCCACCAGCAGACTAAACCTTGGCACTGGACCTCCTGACTCTGACCAGGATGCTCTGAGAGGAACACACTTCTTGGTCCACCAGGCCCCCAGCCAGGCTGGGGCTGGCAACGGTTTGGGCCCAGCCTCCACCTTGAGCCTCCTATGAACTTCCAAAGTGCCTAATGATACCAGCAAGCTGGGGGACCACTGGGCCCAGGGCCTTCCTCAAGTGGAGACTCCAGCAAAGCAGCCAGAGCTCTTTATCCAACCTCTTTGACCCCGCATCCACTGGGAAAATGAAGTGTGTGACCTTTGGCAGAGCCTAAGGCAAGTGAAAGGCTCCTTCTGTTAACATCATCTCTCTCAATACAGAATAAAGCCCTATGATAAAGGTGTGTACATAGCGCTTCCCAGGTGGCGCAGTGCTAAAGAATCTGCCTGCCAACGCAGGAGACAGAGACATGTGGATTCGGTCCCTGGGTTGCGAAGATGCCCTGGAGTAGGAAACGGCAACTCACTCCAGTACTCTTGCCTGGAAAATTCCATGGGGCAGAAAAGAGTTGGAAATGACTGAATGATTGAGCACACTCAGACATAGAGACAACACACACACACACAGCTATCCCTCTACAATGTTTAATCCTATTTTAAGCATTTCATATCAGTTCAGTTCAGTTGCTCAGTTGTGTCCCACTCTTTGGGATCCCATGGACTGCAGCATGCTAGGCCTCCCTGTCCATCACCATCAGCTCCTAGAGCTTGCTCAAACACATATCCATCAAGTCAGTGATGCCGTCTAACCATCTCATCCTCTGCTGTCCCCTTCTTTTGCTCCCTTCAATCCTTCCCAGCATCAGAGTCTTTTCCAGTGAGTCAGTTCTTCACATCAGATGGCTGAAGTATTAAAGTTTCAGTTCAGTATCAGTCCTTCCGAATATTCAGGACTGATTTCCTTTAGGATCTCCTTGTAGTCCAAGGGACTCTCAAGAGTCTTCTCCAACACCACAGTTCAAAAGCATCAGTTCTTTGGAGCTCAGCTTTCTTTATGGTTCAGTTCTCACATCCACACACGACTACTGGAAAAACTATCGTTTTGACTAGATGGACCTTTGTCAACAAAGGAATGTCTCTGCTTTTTAATATGCTGTCTAGCTTGGTCATAGCTTTTCTTCCAAGGAGCAAGTGTCTTTCATGTTTATCCTATTTTAAGCATTTCATATATTAATATATTATTCAATCTCACCCTCAGCTCAATAAAGTAAATACTATTATAATCTCCAAGCCTTCCCTGGTGGTTCAGTGGTAAAGAATTTACCTGCCAATTTTTCATGTTTATCCTATTTTAAGCATTTCATATATTAATATATTATTCAATCTCACCCTCAGCTCAATAAAGTAAATACTATTATAATCTCCAAGCCTTCCCTGGTGGTTCAGTGGTAAAGAATTTACCTGCCAATGCAGGAAATGAGGGTTCCATCCCAGGTCAGGAAGATCCCCTGGAGAAGGAAATGGCAAACCACTCCAGTATTCTTGCCTGTAAAATTCCATGGACAGAGAAGCCCAAGGGGCTACAATCCATGGGGTCACAAAGAGTCAAGACATGACTGTGCAACTAAACAACAGTTATAATCCCCATGCTGCAGGCAATGGATCGAGGTAAGAAAGGCATGTGACTTGCTCCCTCCATCAGGCGGTCAGGGGCCTGGAGTGAAGACCCTCTGCAGTGCCAAGCCAGATGACAGCATCTGGGGAGGCCCAGATGCTGTCAGGGAAGGAGCCAGAGGGAGGAAGGCATTCACAGAACTTAGGGAAATGGCTATTTTAACCAGCAGGGGCATTTTTTTAAATGCTATCACACTTCCCCGGGGGTCCTGGTTAAGACTCTGCACTTCCAATGTTGGGGGCCCAGGTTCAATTCCTAGTCAGACAACTAAGATCCCACATGCTATACCGTGCAGACAAAAATGATAATAATAAATGTTATCATTTTTGACCATTACAGACAGCCCAGGTAAGAAAGAGCTAATGCTCTTACTTGAATCTTTGAATGTGGGCTTGTTAATTACAGGGTTGGAGATCTGGAAAGGACCCTAGAGCATATGTGATTCAGTGCGCTCATTTCACTGATGAGGAAACCAAAGCGCTGCATGAATCATCACACTCAAGGTAACACAGCCAGTAAGTGACAGAAAAGAAATGAAAACCCAGGGGGCCCAGATTGGGGTTTTGAAGATGTGTCCATTGTCCCTGCAAAATTAATACGTGTTGATGTGGATGTCTAGAGCCTGGTCCACAGCTGATAATGCCACACCCTAACAATCCTGGGATCCTAAAAGAGGTCAACTGCCCAAATTTCCACCAGAGACCTGCCCAGCCTCCCGAGTATTCAGATTTCTAAGTAAGCACCTGAATTTTGCGTGACTGATTTCAGCACCCATTGAAGGTGGCTTCTAAATTTAGAATTTGCATCGGAGGCAGTCTGTTGCACAAAAATACGGGAAGATGTTGTCAGAAACAGTAAAATCGAAATACATAAAACAGTTTCCTCATACCTTAATAATATTGAGCTGCAAAAATAGAGTCTCTTAAATAAAACTCTAACCATAATACCCTTCAAAATTAACTACAGTGTCAAGGACTACACAGAATTTTTTAAAATGAAAATTCAGAAGTGTCCCATCCTTATTTTCTCATTTGTCAACACAATTTTCTAGACTTGGCAGTTATTTCTAGACAGCTGTCATTAACCCGTCTAGAGATTTAGCAATTAATCTTTTGGGGTACGAATCTGCACTTTATGTGACAAAAATCACCTTTGAAGAAGCTGAAGCTTCTATTAATTGTAATCACCTCCTCTTTTGCCTATTTCAATTAGTTGCTGATATTCAATCACACACATCTCTCCTACACTCTGCATATTCAGGCGGACCTGGAGGAGGGAGAGGGGCTTTCACGGAGGACAGCTTAACCAAGGAAACACTGCAAAGCAATAACGTAGTGGGACTCACAACTGACGTTTCCATGCAACCTTCCATCAAAACGCCTTATCGTCCATTGCCAGAACACATGGAAAAAAAATTACTCTTATGCCCTGAAATTTTCCATTCTTGATCTCAGCCCAAAGGTGACTTTTTTATTTTTAAACTTGAGCAAAAAAAAAAAAATTTTTCTAGACTTGGCAGTTATTTCTAGACAGCTGTCATTAACCCGTCTAGAGATTTAGCAATTAATCTTTTGGGGTACGAATCTGCACTTTATGTGACAAAAATCACCTTTGAAGAAGCTGAAGCTTCTATTAATTGTAATCACCTCCTCTTTTGCCTATTTCAATTAGTTGCTGATATTCAATCACACACATCTCTCCTACACTCTGCATATTCAGGCGGACCTGGAGGAGGGAGAGGGGCTTTCACGGAGGACAGCTTAACCAAGGAAACACTGCAAAGCAATAACGTAGTGGGACTTACAACTGACGTTTCCATGCAACCTTCCATCAAAACGCCTTATCGTCCATTGCCAGAACACATGGAAAAAAAATTACTCTTATGCCCTGAAATTTTCCATTCTTGATCTCAGCCCAAAGGTGACTTTTTTATTTTTAAACTTGAGCAAAAAAAAAAAAAAGTTCAACTATTTCTGATTCATGCCTGGGCTAAAGAAACACACTTCGTTCTTGTTAAAGCAAGGTAAGATTTCTTTTTAACACGTAGGTAGCTCAAACAGCTAAGCTTCAAAAGCCCAAGCATTCCAACCAGCTAGTGTTCACAGCAACAGCACCTTCACTATAATTGCAAAACCAACAATCAATTGCCAGGTTGAAAGGGAGCTGGGTTTCCATTTTCTATAGACCTTGGCTTCAGCTCCACTAAATACTTTAAAGAACCACATGGAATTCTGAATTTTTCAGCTGAGTGGTGGGGCCTTAAGTTTTTCCTCCCCCCTTCTCCCTGGGTGCTAAGGAAACTCAAGAGCTTGTCCAGCTCCAGGGAGAGGTGGCAGGTCTCCTGACTGCATCTGTCCCCAGGCCTTGCACACCTGCTCTCTGCTCATCCATCCTATCCAAGTTCAGCCCCTCCTCCTCACCAGCCTTCTATTCCTTCTAATCTAGCTCCATCAGCTATTCCCAGTCTCCATGGAGGATAAGGAGTGCCTGGACGACAAGAATTGGGAGAACAGTGCACCCTTTATCCTAACCAGCCTGGGTTACCCCATGTACCTCTCTGCTCCTTAATGGATGCTCTGGGTTTTAGGTGCAAGAGTCTCCTCTCCACTCTCTCATCCTCCTCTAACACGCCTGACACACACTGCAGGCCCAGGGGAGAGTCCACGGCAAAGGGACTGCGTCCATCCACCCTCCTGGGGGGCTGTGCAGCACACGTGTGGTAAGACACACACGGCAGGCCCCAGCCCTGGGTCTGCCACTTATAAACTATGCACCTCTCTGCAAACTGGGGCTGGTCAAGGCTGTCCTGCCTGTCCCCTACCATTGTTATGAGAATCAGGAGAATCACAAATACGAGCATGCTTTATAATCAGACCCCAGTATAAACACATATTCCTATTAATAGGCACATGGTGCAGTAGTGTGGTATGTTCCTTTAGGATAAAGTCCAAGAGATACTGGCAATAAAAGAAGGGAGTTTTTCAGGGCAGAAAACAAGGCGCTGAAAGAGAACAGAGGCAAGGATCTGTGCAGCTCCAGGACAGAGTGAATTCTCAGTGATGGCACAATCAGTGAGGGCTTCCTGGGAGAGGAGGCTTTATACACAGCTTGGAGTAGCTTTCACCACACTGATCAAAGGTGCTTTCCTACATGCCCCTACCTAGGCCAAGAGCTCTTCAAGGTCAGGGGACCTGTTTTGTATGTCTCTGTCTCTCCCTAGCCTCTTGCTGCACCATGAGTGTTGAGTGAATGAAAAATGAATGGAACCCTGAATGAACAAGGAACCTGGATACCTGGGTGAGGAGGAGGGAACCCCAGTTAAGAACAGATGTGTCTTGAGGGCTTGTTCAGGGCACTCTGTGGCCCAGGCCAGGTAAAGTAGGGTTTGGCAAGGGTGGGTTGTAAGGGGTGGGACAGACGAGGAAGGTGAGGTTGGAAAGGCACATCAGGGTCTGAGGGCAAAGGGCTTGACTCTGAGGCAGAGGAGCTCAGGGAGCTCAGGGAGGGAAGGGTGACATCATGAAATCAGCATTCAGGAGATTAATCTGGCAGCTGCGCGCAGGGCGGCCTGGAGAAGGCAGTGAAGTAAACGGAGCAGAGCAGCCAGGAGGCAACTGCAATAACTCAGGCAGGTGCTGAGAGGGGCGAGGATGCCACCGCCTCCCCCGCCCAGTCACGCTTCTGGCAGCACCGGCTCTATGACAGTGGGCGCGCCGTCGAGGGCCGCGCTCGGTGACTGTCCTCGCTGGGCTGGACCTCAGATGTCCTCCCGTCCCCCTCCTAACACCGGCTTCCTGCAAGTGGCCACCTTCCCCCTCCTGAATCCCTGCAGCGCTGAGCCAGTGCATTTTTAGATGGCAGCTCCCATAGTACACGCTCCCTGAAAGGAGATAAACCATGAGGAGGCAGGGAGGCAGAGACAGAGCTTTCTCTGTGGAGCACGCTTCTCCCAAAGGGGTGTCTTCTCAACAACTGAAGGTAACAGGTTCATGGACAGCTAGGACAGCGATAAAAAGGGGGAGGGAAAACAGCATGCAAGAAAATGCTGGAGAGTCAGCATATGTCAAAACCATGCCGAGAAGTACTGGGTTGGCCAAAAAGTTCGTTCAGGGTTTTGCGCCATCTTACAGAAACCTGAACAAACTTTTTGGCCAACCCAGTAAATCTTGCTGGTTAAGACTTGGAGGAGGGGAGCTCTGATGTCACACTACCTTGATTCCATTCAGCACCTATCACTTACCAGCCTGTGACCTCAGGCCACTGGATTCTTTGTGAGTCAATTACCCCCAACTGTGTGTGTGTGTTCTCCGTCGCTCAGTCATGTTTGACTCTTTGCAACCCCATGAATTGTAGCCCACCAGGCTCCTCTGCCCATGGGATTTTCTAGGCAAGAATACTGGAGAGGGTTGCCATGTTCTCTTCCAGGGGATCTTCCTGACCCCCATCTCCTGCATTGGCATGTGGAATCTTTACCATTCTGCCACTTGGGAAGCCTAGCAAGAAACTAGGGTACACCATGAACAACAGATTCAGGGCCCTGCCTCAGACTCTGGGGAGGAGGCCCTAGAGACTAAGTGTTTAACTTGCTCTCAAAGAGATTCCAGGGCATACTAACACTTGAGAAGGCCATGTGTGAGGCTTCAGTTGATTCTATTCACATTATTTCGCAGAGCAATTAAAGCGATGTTAATGATCATTCCCACCCAACTGAACAGTCACAAGAATGAGACGAGGTGATAGGGACAGGTCTTAGCACTAGGCCTGATGGATAGGTGCCCAGTAACCCATAACCGTTAGAGTACCGTGCTGGAGGCTGTCTGCTGAAGCATAAACTCTAACACCCGAGGCTTATGTGCACTGCAGCTGCCCTACAGCAGGTGTGGAGGTGTGGGCTCCTCACCCCCACTGGAATCCCAAGATGGAATGTACCTCCCCACAGCTCCCATTCTCCCATCAGGGGACACACAGACCCAGTCGATGCCTCTTCCCCATTCCAGACCTTCACATACGGCCAGCAGATGCTGCCTCTCCTCAAAACAGTCTGTCCTCTAAATCTCTGCGTTTCTCTCTTGCTTCCTTTCTCTTACATTCACCCACTGCACAGAGATGATGAGGCAGCAAAGACAGGAAAAGAAGAAGAAAATACTTTTTAAATGGAATAACAAAAGGAGGTCTTGAAGAGTATAACCCAAACGGATTCCATGGGTTCTAAAGGTCTGTTTAAATGGAATCCCACTAACAGAAAGCTGCAGTCCTCTAGGGAATGGCCCTGAATACCACCCCCAGGAGCCCTGCCCCAGGGAAGACGAGGGCTTCCCGGCCCCCTGGTGTCCAAGGCAGCCACAGAAAAATCCCGCAGTAGAGACAATTCTCGCCATGCACGAACGCTGTGGGGAGTCTTTGAAAATAAAGTTTCCAGTTACTGCTGGCATTTCCTGCGTGTCCTGCTGCTGGCTGCAGCTGTCCCACGGAAGGCAGGTGACATCACCCGCAGGCCTGACCATGCTGAGTTCCAAGGCCGGGCTGGGCCCGTGTCACTGCAGACAGGGGACCTGCCATTTCCTCCCTGAGGCTGGCGCTGCTCAGGTTCACCACCGCTCCTCATGGGTAGAATTCCTCTGTCACTATTTGGACTCACACCAGAAAAGGTCCAGAAGTTTTCCCAAAGTCCAGGACAACCCCATTTGACAGTTTCTAAAATCTTACTCTGTGCCAAGATTGTTCTGGGTTCAGGCAAGCCCAGACGAGACCTACTCCCCAAATCCTCACTGTACTCATTTCCCAGAGCAGAAAAACAACAAAAAAGTAGTCTTGCATTTCTCTGCCAAAGAGAAAGGGAAGAGGAAGGAGATTAAAAAGAAAAGAGAAAAAAGGAGAAGAATGGATGCAAAGAAAGTGACAAGAGGAGGGAGAGGTGAATGGGGAAGGAGGGAGAGGGAGATAGGCAGGAAGATGGGGACACTCCTGCCCGGGTGCCTCCCATCCCCACCTGCCTCCCACAGTCCAAGGCTCTCAGGCCCTGGGACAGTCCTGGCAGGCCTCCTGCTGGGAGAGCTGACCAAGAGAACAGGAGACAGGGTGCTATAACAGATTGGGCCTGAGCCCTTAAGTAGAGTTCAAGTTCAATGCAAAATTCAGATTTCCCAAGGGCTGGGATTAAGTTAATTGGGGATAGGATTTGCAGGTTGTATCTGACCAAAATCCGTATCTGTCAGCATATTAACCACACTCAGGCCCGTCTCAAAGTCAGAACCATGCCATCCACCACCACCCTGGGATGGGAGGCCTAGCCAGGGCCTCGCTACCTGGAACTGACCCCCTCTGGCTGGCTGGCTGACGTTCAGTCTTCCCAGCCCCCTCCTTATAGAGCCCCTAGCTTCCAGATGAATGTGTAGCTCCTGAACACATACAAGTCCCTGGGGGAACTCTCAGTGATTATGACACAGCCCTTCATTCATCTGAGGAGCTAATTTAATTAAATAGGAAACTGCAGGCCCCTTCTCCAGGGAGAAGGAGGTGGGAAAGAGATGCAATCTCCAGAATCAAAGGAGGAAAAGGGAATCAAGGCTCTTGTCAAAACTGTCCAGTTGAACCCTCAGAGCAAAACTGTGGGGTCAGATTACACAAGAGGAACAAAGAATCTGAGAGGTTAAGAAGTAACTCAAAATGTCACACAGTCGTAAAATCAAAGATTGCCTGGGTTTCATATCTGTTTTCTTTCTAATGCAGTGTGATGCATTCAGTGGTACATGTGTGCACGCAAAGTCGCGTCACTAGTGTCCGACTCTGCCACCTATGGACTGCTAAGAATCTGAGAGGTTAAGAAGTAACTCAAAATGTCACACAGTCGTAAAATCAAAGATTGCCTGGGTTCCATATCTGTTTTCTTTCTAATGCAGTGTGATGCATTCAGTGGTACATGTGTGCACGCAAAGTCGCATCACTCGTGTCCGACTCTGCCACCTATGGACTGCAGCCCACCATGTTCCTCTGCCCGTGGGATCCTCCAGGCAGGAATACTGGAGTGGATTGCCATACGCTCTTCCAGGGGCTCTTCCTGACTCAGGGATCGAACTCGAGAGTCCTGCACCTCCAGCATTGCAGGTAGATTCTTTACTGCTACTAGGGGAGCCACCGGGGAAGGCCCCATTCAATGGTACAAAATTGTGCAAATTAACTTTTTTAATGTTGTTCTTGTCGCAGCCTTATTCAGAATTGCTATCTTGATGCTTCTAATAAGAACCAGTGATAGCACATACCTAGTGCTGAACACGGTATGTTCAATTTCAGCTACTATATTTTTCATTTCTGGATGTCCTATTTGTTTTTTCTTCAGATATCTGTAGATCTTTAAAATTAGTATAGTGTTTCCTGCTCATTTTTTTCAATGACTTGCTTTACTTTAGTAGCATTTAAAGACATTATATATCCCATTGGTCTTGTATCTTAAACCCTTGGGAGTCTGATTCTTTTGCTTGTTATTTCTGCTGACTTTCATTTATGTGGACTTGCTTCTTCGTCTGTGAAGTGAAGTCACTCAGTCGTGTCTGACTCTTTGTAACCCCGGGGACTGTAACCCACTCAGAGTCCTCTGTCCATGGGATTCTCCAGGCAAGAATACTGGAGTGGGTTGCCATTTCCTTCTCCAGGGGATCTTCCCAACCCAGGGATCGAACCTGGGTCTCCTGCATCTTCGTCTGTAATTGAGGGTAAAAACTTGTGTTGGAATGGCTGGGTTTTATCTACAGACTCTTTCAGAGCTTGAACTATGAGCACAGCCCTCCAAAGATGATTCTCATTTGACTCTGACAGGCACAATATGATGCTACCAACCTCAAATTATATCAGATCAATTTCACAGCTTGGGCTTTCTTGGGACACACAGGTAGTACAAATTCAAAGCTAACTGTCACCATAGATCTGTACAAATCTGCAGGAGACACTGTTTCATTCTCCTACCTACCACCAAGCCAAAGTCAAAACAGGTTAAGTTCCCTTGTCTGTTTCCTTGGCTCTCTCTTGGCAGGTGCCTGCTGACTCTCTGTTCCTTGAGGATGGAGCACCCCTAGAGGGGCTGGTTTTATGCAGAAATCTCATTTCCAACATCCCACCCAGCAAGCGCCTACAGTTCGTCTCCTGGGCCTTGGGAAAAGCCACACTTTGAATCCTGGCTTAAAGTCTGACATGCCCTCAGCCTGATTTCTTTTAGACATCTCCAAGTATTTCTCAGAGCTTGCAGCTGTGCCATTTCCTGCAGCTAAATGAACACTGGGTACGCCTCCCTCTAGTCTCAGGAGCCCAGAGTTCCCAGGGCCCTTGAAGGTATAAGCTGTAAAAACTTTGAAGTTCTGAAGGCTTTACTGGGAAAGAGAAAAAGCTGCAGCAGCAGAGAGGTTTAATGACCTGCAAGACTAATAGAAAGAAAACTGCACACCAGCGTGCAGTCAGCAGTTTCGAGGAAGCGGGCAGCTGAATATTTTAAAGAAGAAGGAACAAAGAGGAAGGAAACAGTAAAAGAGAGCAGAGGAGGTATGAGAAGAGTCTACAACGAATGTAGAGACATTCCTCTCACCCTCGTTTTATTTAGCTTCGTTATTCCTCATCTGTGGCGCATCAAAATAAAGTGACATATTTTCAGCCTACACACACACATACACACGACGTGGGCCCTTGTTCCAGTTGGAAATGAGTGCATGGTTAGAGAGTACAAGTCAGTTATCTAAGAAACCACACCAAACACCTTGCTTCCACCTCAGGACCACTCTAGCTTCCCAGATGCCTTCATAGCCATCAGTCACGTCTCCCCCACAAAACCCTCTGAGCTTAATTTTGTAGCTGTTAACAGACCACTTTCTGATAACTGGCCCACTGCAGTTTCTGCCACCTGGCACTCCTTCCCTTCAGCAAACATTCACTGATTAATCAGTAACACAGTCACACACACACACACACTCATACACACGTCAAATATATCTATAGGTCCACAATGCCTTACCCAAAAACCTGGGGGCCAGATGTGTTTTAGAATTTGATTTCAGATTTTAGAAAATTAATTGTGTTCCTGTGGAGTTTGGACCACATGACCCAGCCACATGCACCCCTACTTCTTCAGGGAGACTACCCACTCTTCACACTGAGCTGGATGAACAAAGACCATCATTAGTCCCACATTAGTTCAGGGCAGGTTTGCCTCCAGATTATGTGAAAAAAACTTTCACTTTTCAGAGCTTTGGGAATTTTGGAATTGTGAACCAGGGGCTGTGAACACAGATAAATGAGTTCTTTCTCAAAATGCCTACCCTGGAATCCACCATGCCCAAATCTTGAGACTAGGCCTCAGAATCCACACTCTGTTTCTCAGAAGGTGCAGAAAAGATCAGCCACCTGGAGAGGTACCAAGTACTTGGATGAGTGACGGCCAGAGAGAGCTTGGCAATTAGATTGATTTTTCAGGGAGGCTGTTGCTTCCCAGTCCTTGACTGGCTTTCCTCCACTCAGGCTAGGGATGCAATGAAATGAATCTAATCCAACAAGCGCAACACAGGGGAAAGCATGACCACCAAGCAAAATACAAGTAGTTCTGCATTCTGAGATGATGTGGTTTCTGCCGTGGTCTGCAGTGCAGCTCAGAAAACTCAAGCTTTCAGTAATACTGTATAAGAGCTTGTCTAAAATCACAGCAGTAACGTCTACCTAGTTGAACCACAGTTACTCCGTTTTGACCTTCAAATGCATTCCCCTCAATGGACAAAGCAGAGGTACAGTGCATGTCTGACAGGCCACAAAATAGGCCACTCTGGCCAGTAAAGTCTAAGTTAAACCAGGTACAAGCCAGAATGACTTCCCCACACCTTCGCACGTGAAGATGTTCCCATCAATCTCCCTTCTGATTGCAAGTCTTTCGATAGACCAAAGTATACGTCCCTCAAAGCCGGGATGAATGCTGCTTGCTTGCCCTGGGGCCAGATCATCACGCTCCTTGGCGCTTGGCTGTTGCTGGTTAGTGGGTAAGTCGTCTCCAGCTCTTTCCTGACTCCGTGAACCGTAGCCCACCACGCTTCTCTGTCCATGGGATTTTTCAGCAAGAACACGGGAGTAGGTTGCCATTTCCTCCTCCAGGGGATCTTCCCAACCCAACGATCAAATCTGTATCTATTGCTTAGCAGGTGGATTCCTGACCTGTGCTAGACCCCTTTTATATTTGCCTAGTTGTTCATATTGAGGGGGAACCAATCAGATATTGCAAATAAGCTCAGAGGTATGTTGATGGGAAAACATTTTAAAGGCTATATATTTTATCAGTCATACCAAATGGTGAACACTGTACATGTGTTTTCAGCAGCAGACTCAACGCAAGCAGTGGCATGTGACATGAACAGCTATACTCTGTGACAACTTCCTAAAGAATTCCCTCTCCATCCTGAACATCAGGGCAAAAATATGGCCAACACAGTAACTGTCACAAATATAGACCTCCATCAGCAGAACTAGAATTTAATATTCATTGAAACAATATTTTTCTCTCTAAAGTTACCCACATCTCCACCAAACAGAGCCAAATTAAGACTAATTTATTTGTAAAAACAAAACTGGTCAGTTGACCACATAGCCTGTTCCAAACTGCCTGTGGTGAAATTCCTCAGAAGGCATCTCAGACAGAATTCCCAAAAGGCCTCTCAAAGTCAGGGAAGTCATGTCCAAAGCCTGACATGATGTTCTTCCTTGGTGGATGTCTCTCTTTGAGAGGTCCCCAAAATATTGAAATTCCTGCACTTGCCAGGAAACAGTCTTTCCCATGCACCTGGGAAGGCTGCTCAGAACTCAAGCAGTTCCAGCCTCTGGAGGGAATAGGAAAAAAGAACAGAAAAATGTTTAAATTCTACCCACAGGTTTGGTGTACCCAATTAATATTAGTCTTAACTAATTTGAGGGGAAGAGCTTCCCTATATATGGAAAACAGATCAAAACCAGTAATATTCCAGACAAAAACCATAAAGATTATAACCACATTGACCACTCCACTCAGCAACCAATCCTTTTCCTTTTTTATGAAGCCATCAGGTTTTCCATTAGGATTCTTTACTTTCTTACCCAGTTCAGCAGTATAATCTGAAGTTGATCAGAAATCTGTACTTATCAAAAGGTCTCCTTATGAAAGTTCTTGAAGATGAAGCACTTTTGCAGAAGTATCAAAGTACAACAGCTGTCTATCTACGATAAAAGACTTAAAAGAGTGGTCAAACACTTGATTACAGTGTAACTGTTAAAGCCAACTTGGCTAGAATAACTAGAAATATGACTGATTATAACTTAACCCTTAAAAAATCTTAATCTCTGGCAAAAACTGAGAAGCAAGTAATTGTTAACTGTTTGTTATACCAGCATTTCCTGTTTGGAAAACTTATGCTTTAGCCTTCCTCTTCCATGAAGGAAAAGGCAGGTCAATTTAGACCCATCCAGCAATGCATGTTTCAATATTTTATCCTATTTGAAATAGCCCAGCTAGTTAATGAATTCTCTTCATTTAACTTAGTTTACTTTCGAGTCATCAGTGTCTAGAGAGACTATCATTGACAGACATTCCGTAAACATAATTATATAGGGTTCCTGAAGTTGTACGATGTTAAAGGATCAGCCTGCCAATGCAGGAGACACAAGAGACGTGGATTCAATGCTTGGGTTGGGCAGACCCCACGGAGTAGGAAATAGCAACCCTCTCCAGTATTCCCGCCTGGAAAATTCCATAGACAGATCTGGAGCCCGGTGGGCTACAGTCCATGAGGTCGCAAAGAAATCAGGCACGACTAAGCAACTGAGCACACAGCACAAACATAATTATACCTGTAGAGTTTTTAAAGACTCTTCTCATTTTTCTTCACCCTAAGAGATCACCTAGGATCTTAAAATTCCCACGATTCCAGGTAGATCATTTGTATCTCAAAGGCACAAGAACAGAAACACCAGTTCCTTCTAAAAAGCTGGCTTAACCAATTACAAAAGGCTCACTTTGACACAACAGCAGAGTCATTAGGGGTCCCTGTTCTCCAGATCTCTTGGTGCCCCCGTTAATCAGGGATGGCCACCACAGGGCCCCCCATACACGTAGACAGCCGCCGTGGGTTTCCCCTGCACCCTTTGGGCTCCATGTTTTCATGAAGTCAAGCAGAACTCTATGGTCCCTCCCCACCATGTCCTCCACCTGCCTTTTGTCAGTAGAAAAATTTTTGCAAAGATTAAGTTTAATCAGAGTAGTGAGAAAATGCAGGAAAAAAGCTTTCAAACAGTACAAAACAATAGTTTGGTCAGTAAGCATCAAAAACCTTCAGTTCCTTCTCAAAGGCTACAGATAATATTCTGAGCCAGTCTGTGAGCTGTCATAGAGACGGAAACCCCCACCAGGTGGAGAAGTTAAGTACACGAGGACCAGACTGGAGAGTTCAGTTCAGTCGCTCAGTCGTGTCCGACTTTTTGCCACCCCATGAATCGCGGCATGCCAGGCCTCCCTGACCAGACTGTAGCCATGATAAAAGTTGTCCCAATTCTGAGAACTGGCATCAAAGCAATGGGAACAACCAACCCTGGACCTGAAGATTAACTGTACTTAAAACGATCAAGATGACGCTGGTCAAACCATCACATGACCAATTTCAAGAAGATTGTCTGAGCTGATGGTCTTCTTGTCTTCTTTCTACATGCATGTAGCTCCCTCCACCTATAAATGCTGTTGTCTTCTGGTCGTTAGTGGCAGGGAATTGACCTTCGGGCAGGAGTCTACCCTCTCCTCAAGCTGCCCGGCCTCTGAAATAAAGCACTCTTTCCTTTCCGCCAACCTTGTCAATTGACTTTTGAGAAGTGAGCAGCCAGACCTCACCTTCAGTAACATTAGTGGATGGGCACCCCGGGATTACCTCTACAACTCTTGGACCCCACTTGTTAGTAGACGGCCCTCACAGCTTTCCCTTTCCCGGAAGTCCATATTTCCCAACATCTCAGTAATCAAGGGAATTTCCTCGGTCTCTGGGCTAACCCCACCAATTTTGGGGCTGTACCCAGAGGCCTACAAGCCCTGTATTCACTCAACTTCAAGACCTAAGGAAGAGCCTGGAGTCTGAGACAGAGAGACCAATGATTTAACGGATGGGAGGGCAGGGTGTGGGGTGATCCTGCATGGCAGACAGCAGGTAGAACAAGGCAGCAGGCGTCTCTCCGGGGGAGGGGAAGGGGGAGGACACCAGTTAAAGGTAATTGAATCAGGTGGGCTCATCAGTTACTAGGGAAACTAACAGAGGGACACATCCCTCACGGCCTCTTTAATAAGTTACAGGTGGAGATGCTCTGATCTAAAGATTACAGCAATTTCTAGCTGGAGACGGGGCAAGCTTGTAGGCAGGTCAGGTGAGTAGGGTGTAGATGAAGTGGGGGATACAGAGAGCAAGAAAACAGCCATCTTGGGTGGCCAGATCATACACTGTGCTAGATAATTCCCTGCGAACCTTTCCAGAACAGATATCCTGTGGATTATTTTTCTGGCGTTACATAATCCAGGTCTTCTAAATTAAGTCATTCCCAACCAGAAAATATGAAGAGTTTTGACTAAAGCTTTTGTTTTTCGAGATATGCTTTAACCACTGGGACCTTATTTTGAATTTTGTCTCTGCTGCTCACTCAGATTCCTGGGCATGTACCTACCTAACCTCTGGTCTGGGTCTTGGTTTCCCCATCTGTGACATGCAGAGGTTGACCATCAGAAACCCCGGAAAGCAAGAGTCAGATAGGACTTTGTGACTGGAGAGCAACAACAATGTATTAAAATGGGAGCAATAACAGCACACAGCTTATGGGGTGGTTGTTGAAGATCACAGGAGGTAATGTGTAGAAGAGCACCTCCAGGCACATGGGAAGTACCATGTAATCACATCTTTTAACATTAGGTTATGATCACATTCCGCATTCAGTTTCAAATGCAGCATATAATGTACATGCAGCTTGCCCCTTTGTAGTTGGAACTTATGGCTATTTCCATGAGCCCCTAGGTGCTGGCAACCATAACCACCACCCTTCTTCCTGCCTTGTCTCAGCCCTTGGAAGGCTCGGCTCGCCCCTCCATAAATCACAACCAGAACTCTGTGTTTGTTACCTAGCTTCCTGGGAGACGGGCAGTGGCATAGCAGAGGGATTACTCTGGGTAAATATTTCTGTAAACTTCATTCTTTGGGGATACAGAGAGCAAGAAAACAGCCATCTTGGGTGGCCAGATCATACACTGTGCTAGATAATTCCCTGCGAACCTTTCCAGAACAGATATCCTGTGGATTATTTTTCTGGCGTTACATAATCCAGGTCTTCTAAATTAAGTCATTCCCAACCAGAAAATATGAAGAGTTTTGACTAAAGCTTTTGTTTTTCGAGATATGCTTTAACCACTGGGACCTTATTTTGAATTTTGTCTCTGCTGCTCACTCAGATTCCTGGGCATGTACCTACCTAACCTCTGGTCTGGGTCTTGGTTTCCCCATCTGTGACATGCAGAGGTTGACCATCAGAAACCCCGGAAAGCAAGAGTCAGATAGGACTTTGTGACTGGAGAGCAACAACAATGTATTAAAATGGGAGCAATAACAGCACACAGCTTATGGGGTGGTTGTTGAAGATCACAGGAGGTAATGTGTAGAAGAGCACCTCCAGGCACATGGGAAGTACCATGTAATCACATCTTTTAACATTAGGTTATGATCACATTCCGCATTCAGTTTCAAATGCAGCATATAATGTACATGCAGCTTGCCCCTTTGTAGTTGGAACTTATGGCTATTTCCATGAGCCCCTAGGTGCTGGCAACCATAACCACCACCCTTCTTCCTGCCTTGTCTCAGCCCTTGGAAGGCTCGGCTCACCCCTCCATAAATCACAACCAGAACTCTGTGTTTGTTACCTAGCTTCCTGGGAGACGGGCAGTGGCATAGCAGAGGGATTACTCTGGGTAAATATTTCTGTAAACTTCATTCTTGCCACCACCAGTGCTCAGAGCAAGTGGGCTCAGCTCCCTCAACAACCCTTCCATCCTATTCAAAGGGCGCTGGAATGGGGCAAACTTCATCACCTCCCCAGCACTGAGCAAATGGGCCCCACCAAAAGCGAGCCCCAGAACTAGGCGTTGGAGGCAGGGATGGGCAGCTTGCACTGGGCTCTCGAGGAACTAGCCATCTCCTTCCCCAGAACAGAGTTACTGCAGCGAGCAGGGGATCGTCTTCACAGCACTTACTACTTGGGTCAGCCAGCCACGCATGACGATTCTAACCGTGAGGCCATAGTGGACATCCAACCCCGCCTCCTCTCAGGACAGTGATCACGGCTGCACCCTTCTGGGAAGCCTGTCTCTTGTGTGCTTTTCCAGGTCCCAGACAGCACTCGACAGGCTCTCCCGGGATCCAGAAGTTATCCTGCACAATTCTACCCAATTTACAGTTGAGAAAACTGAGACTGTACATGTGCCTAAAGCATTGGTTCTCAGTCCTGGCTGCACGTGAGACACCAGGGGAGCCTCTGATGGTCCCCAAGGCCCTGCCACACCCAGATGCTCTTCCCGACCCAGGTGTTGCCTTCATTCTTTTTTTTTTTTTTGCCAATGGATTCCAGTGTGTAGCCAGGACTGACAGCCCTTGCTCCTGGTTATCAATCTCAGTGCTTCAGAGCCTCCTGGAGGGCTGGCCCCAGCCCAGAGGGTCTCATTCCCCACCTCTGGGGTGGAGCCTGAGGATTTCCATTTCTAACAAGTGAAGCTGATGCTGCTGGTCCAGGGAGAAAAATTAGTGCTCTCCAATGACCCAGGGAGAGAAGTTAACCTTTGAGAACTCACGGCCCATAATAGCCTGAATGTCCTCAGCTATGGATTGGTAAGAGTGCCTCCTGGCTTAAGGAGCACCGGTCTACAACAGGGCCCCTCCGATTTCCAGGCCCACAGCTGGCATCTTGTTAAAAAGCAGATGGGGGGCTCAGTAGGTATGATTGGTACCCAGGCTGCATGCCTGGACTAGTCTGCCTAAATCCCAGGTGGGAGCTCTGCCCAGGCCTCTCCCTTCAAGCAGGCCCAGGGCCCAGCAACTCCCCCTCCCCCTGACAGAGATCAACCTCCTTGACACTTGTACCTGATGTCCTTGCTCTGAGGCACAGGAGAAAGGGAATAGGGTCCCTCCCCCGGGAGCGCTCCCAGGTGTCCTGTCCCTGCCTCTGTGCCCCTGGCTTCTCCATGCAAAGCGAACCACTCCTGTCCCTTTAGCTCTTCTTCCTACGCCATGACAAACACAACTCCCCACTGGGACGTGCTTCCTAGGTGCCCACTGCGTGCTGTGTCCAGGGCTAGGCACACAGAACCCAGTTGGGGCAGAAGGACAGAGACACAGAAGCAAAGAGCATCGTTAAGATATGGAACAGCAAGTGCCCAGCTGCCCAGTGGTTAGGACTCCACGCTTTCACTGCTTTACAGCCGAGGGCCAGGCTCAATCCCTGGTTGGGGAATTAAGATCTCACAAGTCACATGGCACGGCCAAAAAAAAAAAAACAAACTAAACTAAACAAAATTTTTTAAAAAGAGAAGGTGCCCTGGTGCCCAGGAGGAGGGGCACTAACAGCTAGACAATAAGAACTGCAAAGGAAGGTGACTCAACTCTCATTTTCAGACTATTGCCCTGTGTCTGCCCCATTCTCCAGGGGACATTCCTATATCAGCCTGGAGATGCTGTGTCTCAGCCAAAGTCACAGGAGAAGAAGAGAATTAACAATAATGAATTACACTGTTTCACATAACTGGAATAGGCATTGTGCTAAGTGCTCTACAGATATTATCGCATTTAATCCTGCTAAAACTCCACAAGATGCTCATTATTTCCTGAAGAAGAATGGAGACATAGATGGGAGACAGCATGCCTGATGGGAAGTAACAGAACTGAAATTTCACCCACTCTCTTAACTGTCAGACAGCCCCATGTCACCAAAGGCTGGGAGGGCCCTAGACCCAGCGCTCCTCCGAGACCAAGGTTTACACACACGATGGTTATTTCTGGGCAGGTGGAGTATGGCTGTCCTCATGCCATGTTATACAGTAATAAATAACCAATAATTTTCTTATTCTTAAGATACAAAGCTTTTTAAAATAATATATGTATACATGCACAGATTAATATATAATTATACAATGGGATAATTAGGTATTATAATGATTCAATACTTATATAAATCTATATATAAAGTACATACGCTCGTTTAATTTTACATCATCCTTATTATGTACATATTGTTAAGACCTTCATTTTATAGATAAGAAAAATTGAAGGACAGAGAGTTTGAGTAACTTTTCCAAGGTCTCACAGATGTGAAAAGCCAAGACTTGAACTCTCACAGCCTGGTGCCCAAACCATGCTCTAGACTCCGCCTCCCTCCACTGGTTTCCTCTGACTTGTCTATAAATTAAAAGCAAAGTTCAAGGCTTCCAGGTGCTTTCTGCGCCCCAAAGGCTGAACTCTTTGTAGGTACCTTGAAAGTGCTTACTAATGACCGAACAGGTGCTTCCCATCCTATTTATAGCACCAGCATGGCCAGCAAGCTATAATTAGCACAGCCCCGATAGGACTGGAGCTAAATTAAACCAGCTGGATGAGAGGCCAACAACTTTGGACAGTGTACCTTGGGCCACCTACAGCCAAGAGCCACCATGAGACCCAGGAGGAGTCTCTTCCAGGAAGCACCCTGTGTCAGCCAGTGGGCCTCTCTCTTGAGTGGTGTGTGGATCCACAGGGTTTCCTAATGGTTTCTACAGGCCTATCTCAGCTTTGGGGGCCGATTCCTCCTGGTATCCCACCTAAAAATCTAAAAACGAGTGATTTCTTTTTCTGAGCATCCAGAGTCCAGGATTCTGGTCCTGGCTTGGCATCTGATCAGCCCAGTGACCTAGAAACCCAACTTCTCTGGATTTCAGGGTTGCCTCTTGAAATGGAGAGGTACCGAGTCTGCAGCAGTTGGTTATGTCTCGGGGTTGAGATAAATGGCTGGAGCATAACAAGCCCATGGTGGATACACTACTATCCCCATTTTGCAGAGGAGGAAGACTGAGTACAATCTGCGAAGTCACACGGGTCCCTGAACTTAGGAAGGCCCCACACTTGGCGGAAGTCACCCTCTTAACAGTTCTCTGAACAAGGGGCCCCCACGTTCACTGTGCACCGGCCCTTCCAAGTCCTGTAGCTGCTCCTGCTGAAAGGCAGCTGGCTCAGGTCACATGGCTCACTAGTGACCCCAAGCATCAAACTCTGACACCTGCCTGTCTGACCATGACATAGTTAGCAATTACCTCTGTGAAGTGCCTCCCTGATTCTAGGTTCTAGAAGGCAAAGCCAGGGCAGATACCAGGATCCACTGGACACTCAAGCCCGAACAAAGGCTCAGTGGCCTGGGCCAATCAGCCCTGAGCCCAAATCTCCTCTTCCCACTCTCTCCCTCCGTGGGGAGCAGGCATCCCTCCTCAGACGGCCATCCCAGTCATTCCATGATGACCCTGGTGGTGCCTGGGAACACTGCATGGGGGCCACATGGGGGATGGCCTTGGAAGGCCCACCAGCCCCATCCAGTCTGGCCCGGGGTGCACATGCCCCTTGACAGGTGAAGGGAAAACTTTAAAGAGCATCTGAGTTTAAGAAGGGGTAGGAGAGAGCCACGACAGAGACCGGTTCTACAAGCCCATGTCCATCTCCCACATCCAGGCAATAAAGGGAAAGTAAAACCTCTTTTTGAAAATTCAGTAAACCAAGAGACATGCCCTTGGGATATGGTGCTGAGGCTCTTCTCATATTTTTTAAAAGGTTGAAGAGATTGGCAATTTCTCCAGCAAGATCAAACGTGTCTCAACCCAGCCTCACTGGGGCCAATGAGGGGTCTTTCCTCAAGGTCATTGACACAGACACTGAGCCCAGTACATGGCCCTGGAGCTAACGGGCCTGGAGTTGATTCTCCCCAACCCCCAAGTCCGTCAGACAGGGTTGTTATGGGGCATAAACAGGTTAATATGCATGGAATAAGAGCGTAACAACAGCTAACAATTAGTATTAATATCATTCTCTCCAAGCCGGAATTTAGGAACCAGAGGAAGCGTGCCTGCAGCAGGAAACAGCCTCTGCTTGGCCGCGCCCTCCAGCGGTCCCCTCTGGAATCCCCAAGACAAGCAAGCGGTGTTGCCCTCTCTTGACCAACTGCAAGGAAGCACCTGCCCACACCAGGACACCCATGAGGGCAGCCTTCAGAGCTGTGCCCCTCTGGGGGGCCTTGACCTGAGCCGTTGAGGTCTTGGCAGATACCCAGGTGTTTGGTTCCATCTAGCTAAGATGAGACTCTCAGCCGACTTTATTTAACAGACTGTGACTGCTGAGCTCTGGGCATGGCCCCAAGGCAGGAGACAAGCAGGCAGCCAGGGAGGCCCCACTTCCCGTGGGTTTTGTCTGTATCCATGCCTGGCCACCAGCCCCATCTGCCAATTTTCAGGGCAAAGGTGACTCTGGCGAGGTGAGAGGATTCCAGCATCTCCATCCCCCCCTGCTTCAGTCTGCAGCAACTGTGGGCTTCCAACCACCCTTTGGCTACAAATATCACTCACAGGTCCAGGACCGTCATGGTCAATAGGCATCTTCATGCCCAACTCACGAGCAGGGCTACTCCGGCTGACCTCTGACCACTGTCAGCTTGGTCCTTGTGGTTTTGCCTGCTCCTCCTTGGTTTTGACCCTTTGCCTCTGTTCCCTGGACTCCCAGGCTGGGTTTCTTCCTTTCAGCCTCAGGATGGCCTGACCACAGCTGTCTCCACTCTGAGCAACCAAAGATCATCAGAAGTCAGGTTAATGTGTCACTGACCACGTTTCACAGAACGAAGGATGGGGACACAAATGGCCACTGGAATCCAGGTCCTGACAAACTCAGGCTTCCTAGAGCCTGGGTATCATTTCTCACACAGGGACATCAGTGCAGAAGGTAGGATCTCCAGGGACTGGTTAACACCCGGAAATTCTAATCCCAAAAAGAAAATGGCTCTATAAGGTTTGACCCTGGAGCCCACGCTGCTCTAATTTTCTGACATCTGATATCTGAGTAACGATAATAATCAACTCTTGACAAAAAAAACATCTTTGATGGAAACTGTTCCACCATTCTCTGATCAGTGACTTAACTTTCCACACAGGCAGAGCAAGGTCAAGGTGAGCCCCAAGTTGGGGGATGATCTCCTTGGCTCTGTGGCAGAAGAAACAGCTGCTGCCTCTTTATTCTTTGTGGTTTACACCGACAGCCCATCCTTGTCATCTGTCTTCCAAGTTCAACCTCAGCACTGGCTCAACAGGAAAGGGCAACGCATCCAACCCCACTTCCTAAAGGCCTGGTCTCCAGCCCTCAATCTTGACCACACCCAGGGAGGAGACACTGGGGAAGTGTATATTTAAAAGGAATTTTCCATTTCTGCAAACCACTCCAGGATTCTTGCCTGGAAAATTCCATGGACAGAGGAACCTGACAGGCTACAGTCCATAGGGTCACACAGAGTCAGACGTGACTGAGCGCGTAACACACACACATATATCTTTTTCAGATTCTTTCCCCATGTAGTCCTTACAGAGTCCTGAGTAGAGTTCCCTGTGCTGCACGTAGGTCCCTGTTGGTTGCCTATTTTGTATGTGGTTGTGTGTATATTGTTAATCCCATCTTTCTAATTTATCCCACGCCCTCACTTTCCCCTTTGGTAACCATAGGTTACAGACGTGACATCTGCACACCCATGTTTACTGACTCATCATTGGTAAGAGGCAACACATGGAAGCAACCAGGTCACATTTGCTAATGTCCACTTTTGGGGGGATTTGTTTGTTTTTCAATTCTCTGTGCCTTGCACTGTGTGCAAGCATGGGCTGCTCTCAGTAAATGATTCCTGACCTAATGAATGAATGACAGTAACTTTTCTCCACTGAAAAAAAATAAATAAAAGGAATTTTCCATTTCTGAAAAGCCAAGTCTTATTCACAAGTGACATATGTTGCAAGGACTTGCTTTATGGGATAGGATGATTAACTTGCTTCCTCTTTCATTTGTCACGCTTTATCATCCTTTACCAAGGACCTGACTTGGTGACAACTGGTTGATTTCTTCAGGTACTTAGCTTGGTTACAAAAACCCAGAGGGTAGATCTTTGGTACTTTGCATGCGTGTGTACTAAGTCACTGCCGTCGTGTCTGACTCTTTCTGACCCCATGGACTACAGCCTACCAGGAACCTCTGTACAACCTGCCAGGCACCTCTGTTCTTGGGATTCTCCAGGCAAGAATACTGGAGTGGGTTGCCATGCCCTCCTCCAGGGGATCTTCCTGACCCAGGGATCCAACCCACATCTCTTGCATTGGCCAGTGGGTTCTCTGCCACTAGTGCCACCTGGGAAGCCTTTTGGTACCGTGCCATCAGCAACTCAAGATCACAGTCAGTCAGTCTACAGGCTGGTTCTTTTGTAGTCCCTGAATGCCTTGGGTCAGGTTTGGGCCCCACTGTCCACTGCGTCTTCTCCCAACAACAGCACCAATACATGAAAGGAACATCCATCTGTGAACAATTCTTATTTGCTCTCCAGTCATAGAGTGTGGTAACTTGAGTTGCACAATAAATGTTTGTAACAGTGGAAGTGCTCCCTGGAGTCCATGCTCCAGGAGTCCATGGGTCATCCAGTTCCAGCCTTATCTCTGAAAGAGACACCAAAAAGTGAGTCGGAAGAGGGCTTGGCCATCTACTATCACTTCACAGGTTGGAAGTTTAACCTCACCCTTCAGACCCTGAGAAATTCCTCAGAAAAGCCAGCACTCCCAGGTCCTCAAGGCACACCACTGGCTTCCATCTATGTCCCCAGCATCACATCCAGCTCCCTACATGCAGCCCACACTCCTGCCTAAGAGGAACTGGCATTTTTCCTTCCCTACACTGCCCAGCCACTTACCCACTCCAGCCCTTTGCATTCTTCTCTCACCCAGAAACATCCTCCCTAACCTTCTCTGAGCTGTCCCTCTAAACCCAGAAGGTAGGCTCATTTCTCCTTAAAATCTCCATAGAGCATCTTTGGTACTCAGCCTACATTTACCAAGCTCAGGTCACTGGACAGTGTGCTGGATAATGGCAGGACCAAAAGGAGTGAACCGTATCCCTGCTCTCAAGCCGCTCACACTCTGGCGAGGGAGGTGAGCAGACAGGTGAAACACCGCATCCTGGGAGAGATGCGGCAGCCCCGGCCCAGACCACAAACTCCGCGCCAGCCTAGCACTCATGAGTCCTGGCATTGTGACATACCAACTGCGTGAACCTGAGCAGCTCACTTCACTGCAAGCATCTCGGTTTCCTCTTCTATAATTTGAGAACACAGTTGATTCTTACTTCAATGGGCAGCTTTCATGATCAAATAAATTAACACAATTAAAGACAACATTTATTATTCTCAGAACGTCTGTAAAGAGTGAAGATAAGCACCGGGAATATTATTTGGTTTTGTACCAAGCTCTTATCTCATTCTTCTCACTCGAATGGCGCTCTAGTCACATAACAGGCTCTCCAAACATATTCATTAACCTGCCTCGAACATGCTCTGCATGTGAACACCTTTCTCTCTTCCTTTTACCTCTCTCATCTCTGTTTGCTTGTAAAATACATATTCTTCAATGATGGGCTCAGATGCAACCTCTGTAAGTCAGCTTATGCGCTTCGCTTCGTGAGTCCCCGGATGGACAGCTTTCCCGCCCTGTTTTCAGATATCTTCCGCATCCAAGAACACAGGTCTTCAGCACCTTTAGTTACACCCTTCTGCGCAGGTGCGCTCCATGTTCCTTGAGGACAAAGGCTGAATTCACTCATGCCTTCATTCGTCAGCACCAAGACCCCAGGGGTCGAATGATTACAGCAGTTCTACTTCAGCTGGGGAATACACCACCATTCCTTTCTGAAACCTCCTTCTCAAAGGACATAAGCCAGACTGGCCTTCTGGAACCTCATGTTTATCCAGACTAGCCAATTTGACCAAGCACACTTTCTATCACCATGAAATTGAATGCCCAGATCAAACAGTCTATCAACACGCATCTTCCATCTCCGCTATATAATAAGTGCCTCAATTTTCATGCAACACTTTCTTGAAATCAGTATGTAACGCTCTCCACTTGTCAATCTAAAACCAGTCAGTTCAGAACACTAGAGAGACTGCATGCCAGACTGTCTTCACTCAAACCCCAGGCCACGTGGTCACTCCAGTGAGCTATTCCCATCCGTGCTCCTGGTTCTGAGGACGACAGAGGAAAACTGATTCGAGCAGTCAGACACAGGCTGCAGAGTCTCGTGTTTGACAGCCACAGCTGTGCTCCACGTGAAACAAGTCCTGCTATCCAACGTGAACTCCCGTCCCCGCCACACA